>NTPY01000739.1:615176-626126 GCA_002922825.1 Brachionus calyciflorus
TATGCCGAAAAGAGTCGCTGCTTGTTTTAGAGCTAAGGGTGTCCATTTTTAATATTGAAAAACACAATATTCTAAACTTTTGAAACTTTTTTTTTTGTTAAAATATGACCGCCTTAATTTTAAGTTAAAAATTGAGATCATTTTTAACGGAGCAAAAGGATTAGTTGCGCTGTAAATAAACTATAAATAAACTCGATATGGTAATATAATTGATATTGAAAACACTCTTTACTGTTTACTCAGCATTTATCAAAAGTACGACTAAGCCTACTCAAGCAAACTCTTTCGATGTTAAACCTTCATAAATTCGGTTGATTGAATCAAAAGCCTTTTTAATTTCGATAAAAGTAATAAACAAAAGAATATCCTAATTTAAATCCAGAAATATTGGTTACGGATTTTGGGTTGAAAAATTCCATTTTCCAGGAATTAAAGTTGTTGGTTGTCAGTTTAATTTCAATGTATAAGATGAAAAGTTTTGAATCGCATTGTCGATTTTGAATCGCAAACTAAGTTGCTGATAAGTTAATAATTAGCCCTTATTATCAAACCCTAAATTTAGCCTTAATTACCTATAAAGCAAATTATGGCTAATTTTATCGTTAGAATTTATTGGGTCTTGTAAACAATGTGACCAATGGTCATAAAATTCTATGACCAGGTAAAATTATTACCAATTAAAAAATAACTGGTCACGAAAAAATTTACCTGGTCATAAATTAATGACCAATTAAATTATAAATCATTAATATTAATTCTTATGAAAAAAAAATAAATTTACTTAATCAATTAGATTAATATGGGTCAGGTGTTCCTACAACCTAAAAAATAGCACTTACAACCTCTATTTTAGTTTTTACAACCTATGCTAAAATTTTTTTTTTTAAGTTGTGAAGACTAAATTTTTGGTTGTAAATACTAAATTTACAATAATGCATAAATTTAAAAATAAATAAATGATTTGCATTTAAGTTTAAATTAAAAAAAAAATTTTAAAATACAATTTCAAAATGCCAATAGTCTTCCTTTTGATTTTGAAATGTTATATTATTCATATCAGGAAATTAATGATTTTTTGTTGAATCAACACCCAATGATTTACCCAAAATCAAATTTGTACAATTGTACAGTATGTAAAAAACGATCGGGCATAAGATGCGAGTAACTTATGGGTTTTGTAATAACGAAAATTGCTTAAAGATTTGTCCGTGTGAATTCAGAAATAAAATTTGTGTATGTTTAAAGCATCGAGATCTTAGCCGTCATAAACATTATTATTATACACTTGGCACACACAATTCAAAAAATTTTGAAATTAAGCATCATCGTTTAACAAGAGAAGTCAAAGAAATCGTTGAAGATCTTATTTATAATTATGATTCAAAGCCTAAACGTGTTCATATTCGCTTAATTAAAAAGTATAAAAACAAAATCAATCTCATGCCAACTTTACGCCAAATTCAAGATTTCATCAAGAATAGAAGAGCTAGAATTTATGAAAAATTTGATTGGTTGTGAAATTATAATGTGTTATTTTCATTTGCGAATGAACATAAAAAAACAAAAATACAAGCGTATCCCAATCGAAAAGTATAGTGAAGTAATGTCTGATATAAATGTCTTACATTATTCAACATGTCATGCCTCGTTTAAGCTTGATTTAAATAATATAATGAACAAATGGAAGAAGGACCAAGATTTAGTTAATTTTCAAATCTACTTTGAGAAACAGTGGATCAATTCTGTTTTTAATAAGTGGCAAATTTATTTAACACCGAGCGGTTTTGCACACACTAATTCACCTATCGAATCTTATAATAATACAATAAAAGAGCATTTTACTAAGCGATTAAAACACCATCTTAAGTCCTCTTTAGAAGTTTTTGTGGATTTAATAAAGTATGAATCGTCAAATGACCGCGAGTTTGTAAATCAAGGTAGAGTAACAAAACACATAAAAAATGAAGCTCATAAGTTAATCAGAAAGAATAAGCTTGTGTCTTATGGAGGCAATCACTATACGTTTATTTATAAGTCAACTGAATGCTCAGTTGACACATTAGCTAAGAAATGTAGCTGCTTTAGATTTTTGGATAAGGCTGTTTGTAAGCACTTGGTTGCAGCTTGTTTAATAGATGACGTTGAATTAAAAGGATTGCGAAAAAAAACAAAAATTTTAAGTACTGTTCGAAAAAAATATTTAAAAAAAAATGATAGTTCTGATGAAGACTCAATAATTGCTGAAGAAGATAATTGTAATGAAGGCTCTGGAACGTTCATAAACCAAGTGAATGTTAAAAATAACAAAGTTGTAAAGATATAACTAATAAAACTGCTAAGAGTAGTTCTAATTTGGATTCAGAAAAAGCAAAAAGAAAACCTGGAAGACCAAAAAAGATATCAAAAGCTTTATCTTTGGATAATTCGCCAAGTAAAAATAGTAAGAAAAAAAGGGGGAGGCCAAAAAAAAATTAATTGACAGATAAATTTGATTTAAAATATTTTTGTGTGTAATGACTAATTTTTTATAGATTAATAAAATTTTTATAAAAAAAAATTTAGATGTTTTGATCAGGAAATTTTATAGGTTGTGAATGCTTAATTTTAGGTTGTAAGAAGTGTTTTCTCGATTAATATTGTTTCAATCATAATTTTATTTGATTTCTTAATTTAATTTTCCGTCGTGCATCTTATTCATTAAACATGCTCCCAAAACTCAGTTCAATAGTTTTTTACTGTTTGACTTTCAGAGTTTTAGTTATCCCCTAGATTTCCTGATACTTTTATATTAAAATTTTTAAATGTGAACTTCAAAGAAAAAATTTTTAAGTGAATAAGAGAATACTTTCTTGTCAGCAGTAACTCACTGTTAATTTTAATACGGAATTTCTTACGCGAAAATGTATAAAAAAAACAGATACAATGTATAAAAAATTAGCTGAAATGCGTATTTTAAGATTTCCCTCATATATTCAAAGGATTTCCTCATTACGCGTTAAAATTTACAGTGTATGTCCGAATAAAACTTCGCTCAATAACTTTATTTTAAAATTGAATTATATTAAATCTTGAACTTAATTATATTATTGATGATTAAATTTTTGATTGGTCAGAAAAAATAATACTGTTCACATTTTTAAATTATACAATTAAAAACCAATTGAAAAAAAAATTTACCTCGTCATAATTATACCTGGTCATAAAATTTTATGACCATTGGTCACATTGTTTACAAGACCCAATTTTTTTATTTGATTATTTTGTCAAATAAAATTTTTTATTCCCAACAAGCTTTTAAAATACTTATTTACCAAAAAAAATTAAGCAATTTTTTTAATAATTTAAAAAATATAATCATCATTAAAATTAAGGTTTTAATTAAGATCTCTGAGATTAGAATCAAAAGTGGCTATTACTAAAACACAGATCGCTGTTTTTTTTTGAAAAAAAGACCATTTATTTTTTCTTTAATAAAATTATATACCAACTCCGGTCGCTCAAAAGTCCGGAAGAATATTAAAAAAGTTATTCAAAATAATTATCAAAATTTGAATATTTGTAAAAACTGATTTGTAGTTTTACTGAAAATGCTAAGTTAGTGTGTCAGTAGTAATTGGTTTGCGGAAAATAAAATATCGGTTTCATGAAAAAAGTCTGTTGCACTAAATAGTGCGCTTAAAAAAATATATTCGTGTTTAAAAGAGAATTTTTGATTTGTTAATGCTTTTGAAAATATATTAATGTGTGCTGATCAAGTCCACCCTCTGAAAAAGTAAGAAAATAATTTTACTCATTGGGCAATTTTCGCTCTGAATTCCGTGTTCCTACTCCAAAAAAATCTTCAAACTGCGGTAGACAAAGTAATTGAATTCTGTACGACATGAAAATAAAGCGTATTAAAATTTTCAAAAGGTCAAACTCCCTCTCCCTTAACCTTACACTTTATAAATCCTTAATTCAATCCTTATTTGATTACTGCTTCATAATCATTAATATAAGTACCTTAAGAATCTTAGAGCAGCTCCAAAAAATCCAGAACAAAATCTTAAAAATCATCAATTTTTTCCCGATAAAAACTTCTATTTCAACGATTCACAGAGTTTTGAAACTATCCTCGACACGATCGAGGATAGGTCTCAAAATTTTTAAAATTCCTTACAAGTAAATCGAAGCAAGATCTAATCGAAAACGAAATAATGCAATATGTCCAGGCCCAACGTACCAATACTAAACGCTTCAAAACGCCATTTGACATCTTTTTAGAGAACAACAATCCCCTGATAAAAACTAATTGATTAATAACCATCAACCCTAATTTTTTACTTAGCAAATAATATTATTTTATATTAATAACTAAAATTTTATTTTTATCTCCATAAATGTAAAATCACTTTTTTTATTTTCTTCCAGATTTTTTTTTTAAGCTCATTTATTACTCTACAAGCGGGTTTAAACGAAGGCATTCGGACGAACCCTGGGGAGCCCCCCAAATTATTTATTTAAAAAAAATTCCGTATTCCTCTTTTTTAGAAATGATTGCAGATAAACTAAAATCAAGAATAAAAAGAATAAGAGGATTAAGCTTGATGCACAATATTTCAATTTTTTTTAAAATCAACCGAGATTTATTTTAGATTTCATTTTTTAAAATTTGAAACTTCTCATATCAGTTAAAAATATTAGAAATCTTTTAAAATAAGGATCAATTGAAAAAAATTATTTGCCGAATATAATTTAAGTAACTCAATATGATTAAATTTTCTTATTGTACAACAAAATTAAAAATTTTAATAATTTAAAAAATTTTCAAAAAAATGAGAGCAAATAAATTTTTGTGTATTTTTTTGATTGAAATAGTAACAGTAATAAATGTGACCAAAAGTCTAAATGATTGTTACTTTGAAAAAACAAAAAAATCAATTTTATGCAACGATTTAAACTTTAATTTAAACAGTTTATCTTTTAAAAATGCCCCAAATGATTTAAAATTAATTAATAAAATTAATTTTAGTCCTTTATTTAAAAATCAAATTTTAAATAAAATTAATATTTTACGATCATTAGAGTTTTACAAAACAATCAATTCAAGTTTTCTATTTCAAATTACCTATTCACATCTTAAAGGAATCGATATAGCTATTTTTCAAAATTTAATTTATACTAACACTAATGTTTATCTAATGTTTTATGATTCCATTATTGATATTTATTCAAATAGCTCTTTACTTACATCATGTAATCTATCGATGAAATCATCTACCGAAGTTGTCACTGGTGAAATTTACTTTTTAGTAAGGAATACATACAAAAGAAAAGTTTGTCCTCTAATTTTTCACAATTTAAATCCTGTGAGCTTAATATTTTTCTTTTTGATTGATACTATTTACAAAAAGAATGTTGTAAATTTTGAAAATAGCGATGAGTTAAAATCCAATATAAAAGTTTTTGGCCTTCAAAATTGTGAAAATGTAATTATTGATAGTAAAATCCTAAATAAAAAACTATTAGAGTATACAAATGAAATAGGAATTGGTGGAAAGATTAGAGAAATTCGAACTGAATCATTTACCAATTTACCTAATCTAAGATTTATTTTATTAGATATATATTTTATACGAAATTTATTACATAAAACTTTTGATTGGATCAATGCTATTAACAGTGATTTAAATGTAAATGTATTTAATAGTAAAGAAGTCTTATCGTATATTAATCGAGTAGTTTATCTAAACATTTTTCATTCCGAAAATCCTAAAGTCGATTTTGGATTAACAGCTAATGATATTTTTCCTGATGTCGACTTTTGTCTGTATACAAAATTTCCATTTAAACAGTTAATTTTATTGACTATTACAGATGGAATTCCACGTAAAACATATAATTTTACATGTACTTTTCATTACATACGGAAAATGAATACTTACCTGGTCAATTCTTTTTATGTTTATTTTCCAGAATCGTTTTTGTACAATTTTGAAAATATATCCCATTGCGATTTTAATAAAATGTATTCAAATTGTAAAATCAAAACAAAATTTGACAATGATTTTGATTTTCAATATTTTCGCGAAATTATTATAATTATAGACTTTTTAGTTTTTATTATTTTAAATCCTATATTTTGTTTATTTGGTTTAATGATAAATTTAAAAACAGTTTCTAATTTTAGAAATGAAATTTTAAAAACAGGACATTATATTTTTATAAGAGCATATTCGTCGATCTGTAGTATTTTTTTTAAGAATAAAAAGAAAATTAGGTCATCTAATTTTATTTTTATTAACTTAAAGGAATGTTTTTTTTAAGTTTTTTGCTTAAATTTCTTTTTTTTTTTTTTTTTTTTATTTTTAAATTTTTATAAAAAGGATAAACTCAAATTGTTAAATTTCTAAAATTAAACTTTTCTTTTTTACATCTTGCAAAAAATTAAAATTTATTTTTTAATTTTTTTTTTGCTGAAAGAAGGGCGCTAAACCTTCAAGCAGCTGACCTAACGGTTATTTTTTGTAAATAAATAAAGATCTGTAGTATTTATTTTATACTAACTTTACTGAATCTTATGAATGAATGTTCTTTTTTAAATAGTATATTTTGTTCGCGTATTCGAACACTAATACCAGTTCAATATTTTCAAATAGTTTTTATAGTTTTTTTTAGAAATGTCTTGTATTTTGTATTAAATACAATTATTATTGCATACACGTACACCAGACTTGAAAAATGTGAAAATTCAATGGTTTTAAAAAAATCCAAGCAAATAAATTTGCTTACATTTTTAATGATTTCTTTCGTTTTAGGCTCTTTATTAAATTGTATGAACTTTTATTTCACACAAGTGAATTATAGTGAGCCATTACGAAATTATCCATTAATGTTACTCGAAGAAGAGATAGAAATGAGCATAAAAAATTCAATCATTTATAAATCTTTTTATGCGATTAATGAATTTGTAAATAATTTTGTATTTTTGATAATTATTTTAGGAATTGATATCAAGTTGGTTATTAAATTGAGACAGATTCTTAGGGCTAAAAATGGACTATGTGTAAATATAAATATGAATAGTGGTGCAAAGAAAAGACAAAATATTGAATTACGCAATTTTAAAACCACTTTAATAAATTCGGTATTGAATATATTTTTTAAATCAGTTGATTTATTTTTGGTTGTATATAGGTTCCTTCATATTTTTATGATTAAAAATGCTGAAATTGTCGAATCAAAAATGGATTTCTTGCTATTTATAATTTTTTTTAAATATAATTTAGAAAAACTTATTAATCATCTAGCACAATTGTTTTTTACTTTATCTCTTTTGTCCAATTTTTACTTTTATTTTTTAACCGATCAAAATTTTAAAAAATTTTTCAGAAATACTCAACCAAAAGAAAGTTTGTCGTCTAGAACAATCAAATCAAAAATTTAATGAGAAAATAAATGGTTTCAAGTTAATTTGTTTAAACCTATACTTTTTTAACTTTTCTGAACATATTCAAAATTTATTTAGATCCCAAGACTCCAAGTTTAAGTGAATTTCATTTGCCGTTGTTTTGTTTTGTAATATGTATTTTGATTCAAATAAAAATTAAACAAAATTTGAATTTTTTTTTGTATAAATATTTTATAATACAGTCAGACCTTGATTTTGTCAATCGTCTGCGTAAAACGAAAATCGCTGACAAAACAAATAATGACAAACTCGAATTTATATAAAGGTTGACAAAATTGAATTAGTCAACAAAGATAGACAAGATTAATAAATTAGAAAAAAAGTAATCATTCTTAGGCTTAGGCTTATCTGCTCATGCTCAAAACATATTTTCTTTTACGTAATGAAAATTCAGAATTTTTGCAGATCTTCAATTAAAATTTTGCATTTTTGTTGCATAAATTAGTATTCCCAGAACTTTAAAATTTATTTCCGTTCAAAGATTTTAAAGAAAATAAGTTTTGATCATGAGTTAATGAGAAAATATTTCACTTTGCTTAAGAATGTGTGTTTTTCGTAATTTATATTCGTCTAAAAATAAGTTAACTAAAAACTAGTTTACTTTTAAATTTTAGTTATTTCAACGAACTGTTTTTTTTTTCAGTTTCATAATCAGTTAAAATGTCATTTTTGATTGCTTGATTTAAAAAAATTGTATAATGATTGAAATATAAATTTTTAAGTTTTAATTGTTTTATCAAGTTTTCATATAGATATTATTCAAGTCGAGAAATAGAGACTCAAATTGTTAGATGAATTTCTAAATAGCTTAAATAGTTCTGACTAATTTAAATTTTAAATTCTCTACCTTCGAAGTTTTAATGCATACCAACTGAGCTATTTAAAATAATCAAAATATTGAATTAATCTCAATTTTTTGAAGCTAAATTTTTAGGATTCCTCATGGTTAACTATTGAAATCTCTATATTTTAATGTATCGATTAAAGATTAGAAAATAACATCACATAATTTTTCTTTTTATTAGATTTCATTAAAAGATTTTTATTTTTTATAAAAAATATTTTATTAAATATGCAAAAAATTTCTTTAATTAGAAAAGAAAGGAAGTTTTTATTTATGCATTTTTTTTTTTATAATTTAATTCAAAATATTGGAATTTATCTTAGAAAATTTAAATTAAAATAAGGAAATTAAGTTTAGCAAAAAAAGAAAAGAATTTTTGATTTTCTTTTCTTTTTTTTGTTTTGTTTAGTTATTGCCAAAATTTTGACATCATGAGCATAAACTAACAATTCAGCTTAAAAAATAAAATCGATTTCAAATCATACAATCATTATTAACTTAGATTTAAATTGTATTCTGAGTTAGACTTAGGTAGCTTATGCTTTTATAATTATTATTATTTTTTTTGGTTAAGACCATTTGGGAAATTAATTTAATATCCAAGTGAACAAATTAATTTCCAACACGCTTAAAACAAAATCAAAGTTATTAGAATTTTACTCTCTTTTTTTTTTTTGTTATCGATTTAAAAAAAAAATGATAACAAAAAAAGACGTGCAAAAAAAATTAATTTTTTTTTGTTGTCTTCGCTTTTTGTCGTTTTAGGGCTCAATTAAATTTTTATTCATTTTTTTTCCCTATATATTTATGAGAACTTAAGATATCAAAATGCCTTAAGCGTTAGTTTTATTTTATTTTTTTTTGTTTTTAATCGAAATTTTTATTTCAAGTTTTTGACAATTTATTTAATCGCTCCAAAAAAGCTGAAATTATATTTGTCAAATTTTATTTTTTGGTTGTTGAAAGAACCGAGAGAAAATTGATTAAGAAAAATAATTAACAAAAAACTGGGAGATGATGGCAAAAAAATTAATATATTTTTTGAAAATCTTAAACCAAGAAATGTCTTATAACAACCCTGAAAACAATTTATAATACTCAAATAATTTTTATTTTTTTTTGAAATCTATTTAGATTACACAAATTAATAATTTTCCTAATGGATACTCGAGATAAATCATCAAATATTGTTTTCTTTTTAAAAACTTTTAAGAATAATCAAATTTTAGACTAATAATCGGATAAAGAAGAAATTCAAGTTAAACACGAAAATTAATATTCTTCTAGAAAAGCTATATTTCAAATATTTTTTTTTCTTTTTTTAAACGAACAAAAATATATTAATAAGATTAGCTAACACAATACCATTTTAAATTAAATAATTAAAAACTATAAATTATTTATGCAAATTCATTTTTTTAAAATGAATTTAGTTGTGTTTTTTAGAAAAAAATTTTATAGTTTCCTTTTTTGATACGATAATTTCCAGCAATTAAATTTTGTTTTTTAGTCTAATCAGGAAGTTGTAATTGATTTAAGGAATATAGAACTAAAGAGAAAGAGAGAGAGTCAAACCAATTATGACTTGTCCCAAAAGCTAAATTTTACACAAGAAAATAATTCTTAATTGAATGCAGATAATAAAAATTAGACCATTTTTGTTCTATTCATATTCATTCCCTTTAGTTTATTTATTGTCATAAAAATATACAAAGTACAACCTGAAATGAATAGAGTTCTCATTAGCAAAAAGTAAATTAAATGTTTTGAGTTTTTGAAAATTAATTGAATAAGAGTTTTAGCTTAAAAATAACTAAAATTAGTATTTAAATAAATCTGCTGATGTAATTCAAAGAGTTTTGTTTATTAGAAATACTTGAAGAAAGTTTGTTTTTATAAGGACAAATTTTTTTTTTTAAATTGAGTTGATTTTTTGTTGTAATTTTTTTCTTAAACGAATGTAATAAATCTCCTGTTCATTTCGTATAAAAAACCAAAACTTTTAAAAATTTTAAAATTTTTAAGCCCTAACGTCATACTCTTTTCAAGAACAGAGTCTAATTAATTCTATTTAACTTTACTTAAGGTAACTTAACTGAGTGGGTTAAGAAAAAACTAAGTTTTAATTTCTTTTTAATTTAATTTTATTTCAATTCAATAAACAATACAAAAAATAATAAATGATAAGTAAATTATAAGTGGCCGATTTTCGTTGTGAAAAATACAAATAACTATTGTGATTAGGAAAAATAAAGGAACATATTGAGGTAAATAATAAAGGAGACTTCACTATAAAATATAAAGAAAATAGAGAAAGAAAAATTTAATTATGTTGCATTTATAATTTAAACAGTTAAATATTAATGGGTGAAGATTGAAAAAAAGTGAAACTCAAAATCTGGCACATAAGCAGTTTTGCGAGATTACAAGCTTATTAAACTGTGAAAAAAACATAAACTTAAGAAAAAAGTCTAAAGAACATTGATTCCACATTAATAATTACTTTTTTAAAGCAAAAATATTTTTAAAAAAATATGTAAATTTTTAAAACAAATTTGCAAAAATTGGCAAAAAATTTTTTTTAAAGCTTCTGTACAGTAAATTTCAATTCGTCATTTCAATTCATGCAAAATGTTATAAAATTTGAACGGAAAGT
>NTPY01000739.1:626259-683895 GCA_002922825.1 Brachionus calyciflorus
TAATTTTATCACTTTCCGTTCAAATGTTATAACATTTTGCATGAATTGAAATGACGAATAGAAATTTACTGTACAGAGCCTGCTTATGTATAATTGGCGTTTTTGACAAATATATTTTGTGTGATTTTTCATTGATATATTTTTCATTTATGTGGCATTGACATTATTTATTTTTTTCAATCTTTTTTTTATGTTCATTCAATCTTCATTAATACTGTTTTGAGAATGCAACAAGAATTGAATAGAAAAAATTTTTTCTTCATGCATGAAGAAATTTTTAAGGAAATTTTATTGAATTCTCTAATTACTTTGTAATCCAAAATAAAATTAACGAAAATAAGAACAATTTTAGAACATTGTGCAAGCAGTCTTCTGATTCGTTTTATGAAAGGTGTTCTCTTTAGTCATTTGTTTTTAAACAGAGATTTAGCTTTGTCTAAGATTTTACTTAAAATTACGTTAAAGATATTGTTTCTAAAATAGATAAAGTACAAATTAAAACTAACTTGTACGATTTTTTTCCTTTTCTTTCTCAAGAGAGAAAAAGTTTCAAATATTGATTGTTTTCTTCAGAGGAATTAAAGACAGTATATCCTCGATTTTATGAACATATTTTTTAAATCATTATTTAGTTTTCAAAATTAAGACTTTATAAAATGACCGCATTGTTTAATTCATTTTATTCAAAGAAAAAAAATATAAGCATAGTAATTTTTTATTTTTTGATAAGATTTTAGTAAATAGAATCGAATTATAGAAAATGAAAATCTGTTAAACTTTTTTAGCGACAAATTTCAGAGTAAATAGACGATAAGTCATTTTTGAAAAAAAATAAATGAATTTTTTTCTCTACATAATCCATATATTACGGTTTTTTTATCTGTAAAAATAAAATTTTTAGGTAATTTTTTTTTCTTGAATATTCAAATATTTACTTAATAAAATAATAAAAAACAAGAATTATGACTTTTAAAAGTTAGGTCCGAGCTAAAACGAGAAAAAGCGGTCATTTTGACCGCCTGGTGCTTCTAGGTATATAAACTTGAATTTACGGAAAAATATTAACTTTAAAATAAACTAACATTCAATTGTTAAAGTATACTTCAAAATATGGTCCTAGACAAAAAATTTGCATGATATCATAATTTTTTGGAAAGTTACAGCTCTTTAAAAAGTAAAAAGCGGTTATTTTGACCGTCTGGTGCTTCTAGTGTTAAAAGGTTAAAGTTTTTTTACAGTACAAAGCTGAAATAAGTTAACAAAAACACGAACAGAAACACAACACTGTTATTAAATTTTAAAATTTACTCGAACTTTTTATAATTCTAAAAATAAATTTTAGTGAACCCCGAGTTACTTGGATCAGTTTCTTCAAATATTCAAATTTTGATATTTTTTTTGAATAAATATTTTAATATTCGCGCGGAAAAGTTAAAAAAGCTCTCAAAATTCTCTACAGATCTTTGACTGACCGGAGTAGGCATAAAATTTTGTTAAAAAAAAAACAGTGGTCAGTTTTATTCAAAAAAATAAGCGTTCTGCAGTTTAGTTATAGCTTTTAAAAAGCATAGGAAAAATCTTTTTTTGTTTTCAAATTGCTCAATAGATGCTTAAGCATTTTCGAAACATTTTAAGAAATTTTTACTTTTTCAAAATATGTCTTGAGGCAAATAAATGTTAAGTTTTTTCTGACTTTTAAAAAAATTAATTTCAAATTAAATAATCGATTATTTTCTTTCGATCTTTAACTCAAACTTAATAAATTGCACATTTTTGAACAGTTCGAAAAAGGTTCTAGACTGTTTTTTTTTTCTAGAAAATTTTTTATTCTATATTTTTCTAGCAAAAAACAAAATTTATCTTATAGATAATCATTAAATTGAGTTTTCTTCAATAAATTTTTTTTTTCTGAACACCGATAAATCAATAAGGAAACTATATAATCGTCAGGTCCGGATAAACTTTACGACAACAAATGCAACAATTACTATTAACAACAACAACAAAAAAATCTATTTGTTTTACTTCCAAAGGAAGCGAGCATATGTTGTTAGTCACACAAAATTAATTATTTAAGTACAATAAATAAAAAGCTATTTTTTTCTCTACTATTTATTTATTTTTTTCAATTTACGTTTTTCCGAGCAAAATAACTGAAAAATAAAAGAAAGTAGAGAAAAAAAATACATTAATAATTATTTTGTTTATTATTGGAAATATAAAAAAAAGCTTAAGGAAAAATAAAAAAAGTCTTAAAATAAAAAAAGTTTCAAGTGAATTTTCTGTTAAGAAATTTAAAAAAAGACAATCAAATCAAGTCTTGAAAAAAATATATTTCTAAGGTATTCTCAAGTTATTTTTCAAGTATTTCTAACTCAAAAAAAAAAAAGAAATATTTTCATTAAGAACAAACTTGATAGCAAGATCAATAATTATTTCAATTAAATTAGCATAAATATAGATAATTTTAAGTCTTTAAAACTCAATAATTCCATAAAAAAAAATTTTTATTTTTTATATTAAAAATTGATTAATTTGATAATTTGAAATAAAAAGATAACAGTTGCATAAAAGAATTTTGCTTGTTATTTTTATCGACTCTCTAAAGCTCAAATGTCTAAATAATAAATTATTTAATTTATTATCGAACAAATTTTAATAAAAATTCTCTGATTTTTCTAATACGATTATTTTCAGAAATTATTATAACTCAATGTTATTTATTTTATTATTATTCTCTCTTACCCTGACTGTTTTTCCTTGTATTTTTTTTTCTTATTTTATATTTTTTTTTCATACTAATGCGTAATAAATTAATATTTCTATTTTATAGATGGTTCGCAAAAAAAAAGGTTCTTTACCTAAATGATCCTTTTACAAGACGCTTTTAAATTGTTTTTTTAATTTATTGTTATTTTTATACGCTTGTAACCTCAATTATTTTTTTTGTTTAAACTCACTTTTTATAAAATAAAAATGATAAAAAGTTATCTTATCAATTTTATTCTGATGTTTTGGATCGAATTATTAAGTAAGTAAACTTTTGTTGTTGTTGTAACTTAGGAAGTAGCAAAAATTTTAAGAACGATTAGAACCATAGTCAATCGTGCGCTAATATATATTAATTTCTGTTTATATTTGAAATTAATCTGTTATAAAATTTTATAAATAAAAATATTGAAGATAAGAAAATTTAATATCTATAAATATTTATCTAAACAAATGACTTGCTGCTTATTTTTTTACCGAATCAAATTCTTTAGTTTCATCTATTACAGTCCCAGCAAAATCCTTGAGTATTTCATTTTTTTTCTTTAAATACACATCTGATTATTAGCTCGTTCCTCGCAAAAAAGATACACGAAGCACAGCTTAATACGCGAGGAAAGAGACGTTATTCAGTGAAGGCATGGTCGAACTTTTATTTAGATTTAGGATAATTTTTCATCGCTACTTTTTTTGAACCAGGAAAAAAGGAGCCGTCACGTTTATTAAAGGCATGGCCGAACCTTAAGAAAAGTCAACTTTGGCTTCGTAAAACATACTCTTGCTCAATTTATTAAGTTTTAAAAATATATCTTTTTTAATTAGGCTAAACAAAGAATTTTTTCACAAGAACAAAAGTCTCTAGTTTATTAGATATTATTATATCATTTGTGTCAATTAGCTTAGCAAATTTATTTAGTGATAATTTTCGATATAAAACAAAGTAAAGTTTAAATTGCTTTTTTTATTTTATTTTTTCAAATTTTTATAAGAAAGTACTACATTTCTCGCGAATTAACGGTGTACCGTATACCAAAAAAAAATTTTTTTTTACAAAAATTAAAAAAAATAAAAAAATATTAAAAAAAATTATGAGTGTTCAAAATGCATAAATATGAAATTGGTTTATTCTTTTGTGTTCTATAACAACTTTACCTACAAGTTTGAAATTTCATTAGAAAAGTGCGATGTTTCAAAATATTTCAAATATTTTGAAACTTTTTAAAAAAATATTTGAATGTTTTTTTTTTTAATGAAGGTGAATCAAAACAAAATATCTTGATCTAAATAGCCAAAAGAATTTACTTATCTCAACCAAGTAGCGTATTTTGTTATAGTAATTTTCTAAATATTCAGAATAATCTGAAGGTCCATGTTTCAGCAACTTTTAAATTCAAAGGATCTTTTAATTTATTTTTATTTTTTTAAGGGTGTTTATCTCATTCTTAATTTTGATTGGGGATTTTATCAGGAAATTAGACAAGTCTTTAAAAATTTTCCTTGTCTAAACTAAAGAGCGTATTTAGTTATAGTGATTTATCAAATATTTAAAAAAAAAAAATTAAATTTTTTTTAAAAATTAAATTATTTGGAAAATTTACAATAAATAAATACGCTACTTAGATCAAGCATATTTAGTTTTGATACATCTTCATTGCAAAAATAACACTCAAATATTTTTTTCAAAAAAATATTTTGAAACATCGCTCTTTTCTAATGAAATTTCAAACTTGTAGGTAAAACTGTTATAGAACACAAAAGAATAAACCAATTTAATGCAAAAATATACAACTTCAATTTTAAAAATTTTTACAGATCTTGAAAGGGTTTCAAAAATTATTTCCAAGATAACTATTTTGGTTAAAAAGTAGCTGTAGAGTGTAAAACCTTGGTTTTAAAGTCGATTATTTCAATCGTAATTTTTTTAACACCATAAGTAATTTTAAGACCTTTGCAAAGTGATTTTCGCTGTCAAAAAAAAACATGAATAAATAAATGACAAAGCTAGAACGGTGACTAAAAAGAATCGCTAAGTTTCCAATCAGCAGCACTTCGTAACGGGTTACGTTTTCCCGAAATATTAGAAGCGAATAAATAGTGCTCTTTTTTTATTTTTAGAAATTTACGGGGAAGAAATACTCCTAACCGAGTAAACCAAAGAAGCATTAAACCAGTATTCTGGGCACATAATTTTTGAAGAAGCTTAAAAGGAAAAATCTTT
This sequence comes from Brachionus calyciflorus, assembly GCA_002922825.1. NCBI lineage: Eukaryota > Metazoa > Rotifera > Eurotatoria > Ploima > Brachionidae > Brachionus > Brachionus calyciflorus. The sequence goes on from NTPY01000739.1 coordinate 631,247, forward strand.
AACTAAAATATATTTCTATGTAAAGGAAACACAAATGGCACAATATTAAATAAGTGTTTTCATGAAGGTGATTTTACAGTCACATGCAATCGTTCAAAACTTCCATCATCCAATCAAAATCATATAGAAGTAATGCGTTATGCAAAAGTGACTAATGGTTTACAACATAACGAGAGTCTTTGTTCCTACATACCAGGTACATCATGTTCTCGTACTCAAATATTATCACATTGTGTCGATAAGCCTCAATGTCACATAAAAAACTACTGGTTTAGCCTAGAGCCAGATTGTCCAGGTAATAGTTATTACACACAATTTGAATACGATTGTCAACCAGCGTTTTACATGTGTGACAAAGAAAATTTAATAAATGCATTTAGTGGCCTAATTTATTCACCATCCTATCCGAATACATTTCGAACAACAAAATCCGAAACGTGTTATTTAACTGTTAAACTACCCAAAAATCACCATGCTGAAATTGTACTTGAAAATTTCGATTTATTAAGTACTAGTAAATGCATTGGCGACTATCTTGAAATACAAGAATACGTCGATTCAAGTACAATACAACATAAAAGATCACTCCAGAACAAAACCTTAATTAAACATCGTAAATTTACAAGTAATTCTAATTTTAAATGGAATACTTTAGGTACAATGTGCGGTCGTATTGAACAAAAATATACAATACGCGCTGAATCAGATACTATCAATTTCAAATTTCGACCATTGGCTGATGATCACCATTTTTTTAAAGATTCAAATTCAAATAGAAAAAATCATATGGGTTTTAAAATTTTTTTTCAAGCCATACCACCCAAGGAGAATGAACCCGATTTAAAAAATGAAAAAATACGTGAGACCAAAAAACCAACTGTACAAACTTGGGTTGTTAGCAAACAATCTGAAGCAAATAATAATAATAATCAAAATAATTTACAAATTAATCCTGAATACTCAGATCAAGATCAATCAAATTGTAAATTTTTTAATAATTTTTTCTAATCATAATTTTTAGAAAAAAAAATTAATTTTATTTAACTAAAGTAACTTTGTGGACGTTGACTCTGGCCTTAATTGTTCTTATATTAATTTTATTAATTATTGTTTTTGGTTGTTTTATCTATTTTATTAAAAAGTAAATTTAATTTTCAAAACAAATTAATTTTTAAATAAATTAATTTTTTTGTTAAAAGACGTCAAACTGAGTCTAAATCAACAAGTCGGCCTTCGAGAGCAATAGAAACAAAAAGTAAAATTCCATCGAAATCAAATTTAAATAATGATGTTGAAACTACACCATTAAAACCGGCATCCGTTCCTAAAATTGAACCGATCAAACCACCGAGTAAAACTCTGGTAATCCTTGAGCCAGAACCAAGAAAAATGCAAGCAGAAAGACCAGCTCTACTTCAAGATTTATCGCAATCGAGACTTTTACAAAAATTTAAACAAGAAATTGAGCAGACAAGTCCTAAAAAAGAAGAAAATAAAAGTGATTTAAAAAATGAGATTGAAGTTATACCAAGTCCAAAAAAAGAAATAACATCTGAAGATACTAGTGGTATTTATGGCGCTGATTTAAATAGTCTCGATCCAAAGCCTTTGTATACAGGTAGTTCACAAGTTAATTCACTTGAAACTTCGCCTAATAAAAAAATTGAGCTTGCTCCTCAAATTTTAGTAACTAATAATGATCAAGCCGATGAGATCGAAAAAATTTATTTAGAAAAAGCAAGCAGGGAAATAAATGAAAATCAAAATAATGAACGAAAAAACTCAATACTCAAATCGGAAACACCTAAAAAGTCGACAAATAAAGATGTGAATTCACAGCATAATAATAGAGAAATTGTTTTTGTAAATAATCCTGGAGAATTTCAGACACAAATGCGCAAGACTCCAGCATTTAATCCACTACATGTTATACTCAAGGATAAAAATAAATATCACACGACCGAATATATTTAAAGAATTATTATCAATTTGTACAAAATTTTAACTTGTTTTTTGTGTGATTTTTTGAATTAAGAAAAAAAAAATAAACAGTGTTGAATTTTGAATGGACTTTGTTTTGTTTTTTTTAGTCCTCGATTGTGGTAATTCTAAATAAAGAAATAAATAACTAGAGCGTAATCTAATTAAGCTTGTTCTCATTTATATTTTATTATTTAATTATTTGGATCATCTTACTTTATTTATTGTTAACAGATTTCCCCGGTGGGATAAAATCGTCTCGATTTTCTAATTTACTAGCATATTTGTTTAAATATTCTTTTCTCTTCTTGATTACTTTAACTAGATTTCACGTTTGAGGTTCTATTTCTTGAAGATCCATTTCAGTAGCTACGTTTCTTAGATAGTTTTTGTCGTCTATTTATTTCTTTTATAATGTAAAAGTTATCAATTACTTCTTCTACTTATATGTGTAAAACTAATTCCAAAATTTTTAATATAGTTTAAGTCGATATAAACTTGCTTAGTAGAAGTTCTCCGTCTTTGTTGTAAACTACTAGTTTTCTTCTCTTAGTATTTTCTATTAGAAAAATTCGTCAAAATTTTTTCATATAGTTCAAATAATTGTGCGTTCATTAAGCATAATTTCTTATTTGAAATTATTGATTAATATTATTTAGAACTGAAAATATCCAAAACATTTTGAAATCAAAGTCAGCAATCGTCAAGTGTTTATTCTCATTTGAGTTTAAGTCACTTTGTTCAAATTGTTATGCTTCAAGGTTATATGTTAGTGAAATACCTTCGCTGGTTTTGGTGATGTTTATTTTGCATTCTGAATTGTAATATGTGTTTTATAGTTGAAATTAGAGATTAGTTTGTGATGACACGGCTATATTACTAATTATATTGAATTTTTCAGCCGACCGTCTCCATCCTCGAACCTTCCAAAAAAAATTTTTTTTAGTTTTAGACTTGACGTCTTTCACTTTCTTGAGGTTGTCAAAGGCAAACCAAGATTGTTTTGTCCATTTCCATTTTTTACCCTTTAACAAGAAGAGCATATAAAGGTGCTGCATTAAAAGCAAAATTTCTGATAAATCGGCGATAATTTTAACAAAGTCTAAAAAATCTTTTGTATTTCTGTAACTTCTCCTAAATCGGGCAGGAGCATTTTCCAAACCAAATGGCATTCGACAAAACCCCCGTCCATGTTGTGAACGCTGTTTTTTGAATAGATTCTTTATCCATTGGGATATGCCAGTATCCTTCTTAAATATATTCTTAAAAAAGATCCTCTTATGCATCCTCTTAAACAATCTCTTTAGAATGTTTTTCAAAAATGTCTTAAGCATTTTTTGAGCTGTTTAAATATTAACAACGTCTTTAACAGACTGTTAACTAATTTTAAAATTTATTGTACCAATTTAAATTCAAATTTTTATAAATTAAACATTTTTCTGTTTTTTCTTCAAATTATACAAAGTTTATGAAATGTTAGACATTAACTATTTGAACTTACTTTTTTTGCAAATTCGTTATAACGAGGTTAATTTTAATTAATTTCAGTTATGTAGTGTAATTTCTTGTTTATCTACTAAAGAGGTTTTTTTATATAGAGGTCGTTATAAAGAGGTTTACATACAATCAAAATAAATTAAAACTAATTGGTTCTTTTTATTTTTAACGTTATATAGAGGTTTGCGTTTTAAAGAGGTTCGTTATAACGAACTATAAAACTGTATTAGAAATTTATATTGTAAAGATTCTTGGAAAACTTCATCAACCGACAAAAGTTGACTATAAATAATAAAATCGAAGGAAAGCATTTCATCGTGATCCTCAGTAATTTTGATTATCAGTAAAAAAATTTTTAGAATGTTACAGGCCCATTTTTCTATTCTTTTTCACTCATCCTCTTAAAATAATTTTATTTCTTGCTTAATTTTTTAAAGAAAATAGGTACCGTAATCTCGCATGTTTCAGCACTGGGTTAAAAATCGTCAATTTGGTTTTTTACCTCTCATTTAACACGCTTTTTGGACATTTTTACAGAATGCTTATAAGTCGGTAGTACAACTGAAATTTTCTTTTTTTGTGCGGTATTAAACATGTAAAAAATATAAATTTTTTTTAAATTTAAAAATAAATTAAATTTTATTTGAAAAATTAATATTTAGATTTAATGCCTGGTTTAAAAATGAAAATTCGATTTTAATACAAAAATTTGGTGCTGATTGGATAGTTAAATTTATTAGATTTTCAGAACATGACACTTAAATTTGATGATGATTTTATGATTTACGAAAAAACGAAAATAAAAGAGAATTGGAATTTGAATTAGAGACTGATTACCTAGAGATCAAACAAGGCTTTGAGAAATCAATTAATTATTTTAGAAATTTTTTTGCTTTTGAGTTGAAAAATTTGAATAAACCTTGCAAAAATCCACCATTTTAATGGAAAACACTTCAGATAAACTGATTTTTCAGTACCCGTAAAGAGTTTCTAATCTTGAGAAAGAAATAATGAAAAATGAAAAAAACTTCTTTTTTCATGTCCTTTAGCAAAAAATGATGCATAAATTCAATCTAAATTTGACTAATAAAGAGAATAAATCAGATTTTTTTCGTTTAAAACAAGAATAAACTTTTAAAATATTTTTGATTTTAATTTTTTTTGTTAAAGATGAAAATTATCAAATTTTTAACTCTAATTTTACACATTGGACGAATTTTTGAAAAATATTGATTTTTTACTCCAATTTTCATTTAAATGTATCAAATGGCTAAAATCAAAATTTAAATCGGTTTTGTTTTTGAATACCGGCCAAAATTAAATTTTCAACTTTTTTAAAGACGTTCTATTCTAATTTTTTAGTCAAAACTTTTTTTAACTAAAAAAATCCGATTTATTCTCTTTATTAGTCAAATTTTGATTTTAGCCATTTGATACATTTAAATGAAAATTGGAGTAAAAACTCAATATTTTTACAGTTAAATATTTTATGTTGAAAATCCTAAGATATTTTGGGCGTTTTTTATCGATTTTAAAGTAAGTTTTTTTTTTATTTCTCTCTTTAATTTAAAGAATCAATAATTAATTTAGAAATCTCTTTGCTTTAGATTTATTCATTTTTGTATTTTCCTTTATTCGATCAAATTCAATTTAAATTTTTTTTCTATTTGACTTTAATTTTGTTTAAAATAAGTATCTAATGCTCTTAAATTGATCATCTTGCAACTATAATTTGCTAACTAAAAATTGAACCAATCTTTTTTAAACACAGATTTGATTAATTAAAATTAATTTACAAAAAAATGTACCAGAAATTGACTATGAGCCATATTTTATTCGGGTATATAATTCTTATATTTTTAAGCGAAATATGAAATCATTTATAAATTTATTTTTTAAAAACTATTTCTAAAACAATGTTTTTAAAAATTTCCATTTGTTTTTTAATTACAGTATTGGTATTTAAAGTAAATGCATTTGTACCTAACAGTTTATTAGATTCGAAGCGTCTTTCGGTATGTAAACAGCCAAACAGTTATGGTTTTAGTCAACGTGCAGCCACAAATAAGCATTATTTTATTAGTGATCAAAGCTTTGATTGGATGAACGCTGAGTTATTTTGTTTGAATTTGGGTGCTCATTTACCTATTCCAACTAATGCTGAGGATACTAAATTTTATAGAAGTAAGTTTTGAAAAAGAAAATTCAATCATTTCTAAGATAAGAAATTACAATTTTTATGTCTCTAAAAAATTGAAAAATATTCACAAGCGAAAAAAGTTTCTTTATTTTAGAGCGAAAAAAGTGTAGCGAAAAAGTACAAGCCGCGAGTTTTATCATGATAGAAAACTCGGTTAAAAAAATTTATTCTATGTGATATAAGAATATGATAATAAAATTAGTCCTCATAAGTTCGGAATCTGAAAAATTCACCATTTGTTTCTATTTTAATTGAAATATTTCAATTTAAATCATTAAAATTCTTATAGAGGCTGTTTATATAATTAAAATATGATAACTAATTTTTTTTTTTTTTATCCAAAGATTTTTTCACAACTAGTGTAAAAACAATTAAGTTTAGAAATCAAGAGTCGAGTTTGGACTCTACTGGTTATTGGTTGGGTGGATATCGTTCTCAAACAAATGATACTTGGTTTTGGGTTGATGGAAGTAAATTTACACATACTGAATGGCTTGAAAATGAGCCAAATAATTTGGGAAAAATTGAAAATGTAGCGCATGACTGGTTTAAAGTTGCGGAAAAGAAGTGGTTAGGTTGGAATGATTGTCCTTTATGGGCTTCTAATTATTATACTATCTGTGAACTTAAATGCTAAATTTTCTTTTAATTAAACTAATTTAAAAATTTAATTTAAAAATAAAACACTTTTATGTAAAACAAAATTTATTTCAAATAAAAAAGCTTTNTCTTTTAATTAAACTAATTTAAAAATTTAATTTAAAAATAAAACACTTTTATGTAAAACAAAATTTATTTAAAATTAAAAAGCTTTATAAATTCAATAAAATCTAAAAACAAACGAAGCGTTTCGACTCACCACTGAGTCTTCTTCAGGCTAAAATGAAAAAATTAGAAATAAAATAAAAAGATAAAAATTAAAAAGAAAAAAAGTCAAGTCAAGATACATAGAAAGAACGAATATTAAATCAAAATAAAATCAAAAAAAATATTAATACTTAAAATTCAAATTTGAATCGTAATATAAATTAAACACATGATAATGCAAAATTAAAATAAATTATATATTCTTGGAATAAAATCATTTAAAATATTAGCTCCTTATTTTTGAAACAAATTAATTAAAAAAGCTTCTTTTTTTAGTCTTAAGTCGAAATCATCTAGTTTATTTTCAATAACAAAGAAATTAAATAGTGCTTGAAAATTGTGATTCTTTAAATTGAAATGAACAGAAACACTAGTTTTTTTTATAAATGGAATAAATCTTATATTAATATCTAGAATATGCTGCCTAATACTTATTTTGACATCTTGAGTTTGACCTATATAAAAAGTATCTGAACATAAACTACATTGAATAATATAAACAGCATAAATACTCTGACAGTTATTATTTGATAAAATAGGAAAAAAAAAGTTTTTATATACTAAAATATGATCAATTTTATATGTGATATTACACAAATTATAGTTTAAAATATTACATTTGTTCGAAAAAAATATTATTTGATAAAAGACATTTAAAAGTTGAAAGTTTTTTTTTAGATAAAAAATTTAAATAATCCATGAATACAGCAGTTATAATGAAAGAATGGCGTTACCGGTAATAGTAATGCATAACGGCAATGACACGGTAAAGGGAACGCCATTTTTTAATTATAACTGCTGTATGAGTAAAGAATTATTAACTTAAATTATTCGATTTTTAAAATCTAAGTTTAGTAATTAATAAACATAAGAGGAACCTGATAAATTACCGGCCCTTAAATTTTCAACCAGACTTAAAATAGAAATTTAAAAAGAATTTAAGTTCGTGACCTGTTTTAAGCGTGCCAAGATTTTAGTGCTCTTCTTTAGATGTGAACAGGAATAAGATGAAAATAATTCTTCCTATTCGGCTTAATTGATTTGCATGATTTTCCTTTTTAATAGTATTTTGGCCGTGTTTAGAATTCATCTGACTTTGATTTAGATGGCATAAACTGTGTCTGTCCTAATCTCAAGTTTAATTAGATAGTGAAACTTTTTATAATTTTAAGTCTTGATTTAGTGAATTTTAAACATAAGTTTCAAAACTTTCTAAAGAAATCGCTATATTAAAATAAATACCCTTAGTTAATTCTTAAAAGAAGAGAATTATGAAAAGGGGAGGTAAGGAGGGGATTCCCCTTCTTGTTAATAATAAAATTTTAATTAAAAAAAATAAAATCGCGTTTTTTTTGAAAAAACTTATTCAATATTGAGAACGGGTCTGACGTTAATTTGGGAGCAGTGCAGTATTTAATTTAACTTGTAAATACTTAAAATTGAATTTTTAAAATACTTATCCATTAAAGTGGTTTATTCTTTTGTGTTCTATAACAATTTTACCTACAACTTTGCAATTTTATTTGAAAAGAGCGATGTTTAAAAATATTTCAAATATTTTTTAACAAACTTTGTTAAAAAAAAATTTGAATGTTTTTTTTCAATGAAGGTTAATCAAAACAAAATATTTTAATCTATAAAGCAGAAAAATTTTACTCATCTCAACTAAGTAGCGTATTTAGTCATAGTAATTTTCCAAATATTAAGAATAATCTGAAGGTCTACTGCAGCAACTTTTAAATTCAAAGGATCTTTTAATTTTTTTAAAGGGTGTTTATCTCATTCTTAATTTTAATTGAGATGTTAAACAGGAAATTAGACAAGTCTTTAAAATTTTACTTATCTAAACTAAGGAGCGTTATAGTGATTTATCAAATATTTAAAAAAAAATTAAATTATTTTTTAAAAAAATTAAATTATTTGGAAAATTTACTATAACTAAATACGTTACTTAGATCAAGCATATTTAGTTTTAATACATCTTCATTGCAAAAAAAACACTCAAATATTTTTTTCAAAAAAATATTTTGAAACATCGCTCTTTTCTAATGAAATTTCAAAGTTGTAGGTGAAATTGTTATAGAACACAAAAGAATAAACCAAGTATTTTGTAAAATTTTGAAAAATAAAAAAAAAAATTTTTCGGGAGTAAATTCATATTTGCCGTAAACTTTTTTTCAGTTCGATTTTCATATTGAATTACTGTTTTTCCGTTTAAAACCGAGCACCTTTTATATAATAGTTTTACGTTTTTTTCTGTCTTTTGATGTTTAGTGTTTCTCTAGTTAAGAGCGTAAATTGATAAACATAAAAAACAAATAGCGGAAAAATTTTATAATTTTCTATTGTGTTCCTTTGTTTTAGTTTTTTGAAGATAAATTCAAGATATTTAAAGAAATGAATTTTTTACTTTTTTTACGACAAAAATAGTCGAGCTTTTATGGTGGTTGAGTAACATTGAATTCAAAATGTAATTATTAGAAAAAATTAATTATTTCCTACAAAATTGCAATTCTCAGGAATAAAACATAAACAGAAGTGAAAAAAAAATTTGATATTTTAATTGGTACAATAAATTTTAAAATTAGTTAACAGTCTGTTAAAGTCGTGTCGATATTTAAACAGCTCAAAAAATGCTTAAGACATTTTTAAAAACATGCTAAAGAGATTGTGTAAGAAGATGCATAAGAGGATATCATATGTTAAAACTTGCTTTTTAATTATTTGATGTTAACCCTAAAGTCGATTAATTTAAAATACTACTCATTTCATTGAAAAATGATATTTATTTATAATTCTTGTGCTAAGCCATCTCTTTGGAACCTAATACAGTTTATCACTAAAAAGAGCAAATAAGAGTAATAAGAGTAATAAGTGAGCTAAACATCAGAATTTGCTTTGTTTTATTTTTTTATTTATTTTTTTTAAACTTTAATTGGCTTTATAAAAGATGTTTCTAATTTACAGGTTAAATATTTTATGTTTAAAATACTAAGATAGTTAAGATAGTTAGGGGTTTTTTTATAGATTTTAAGGGAAGTTTATTTTTTATTTCTTTCTTTAATTTAAGGAATCAATTATAAATTTAGAATTCTCTTTGCTTTAGATTAATTCATTTTTGTATTTTTGATTAATTCATCCTTTATTCGATCAAATTCTAATTAAATTGTGTTTAAAATAAGTATCTAATACAGTCCAACCTCGTTAATCCGGACAAGTAAGCTTTTTTTAAAAAGTTCGGATAAGAGAAATTCCAAAGAATCGCTGATTCGGAATCGGTCAAAAAATTAAAAAAGTTCGGATTATAAAGAAAAATTTTTTACTTACAAATTACAGAAATAAATTTTTTAACAAACAGATAAAACTTAATTTCTTTATTTTAAATATTTATCTAAGCTAATTTGCTTTTGACTTAAATTAAAAAACTTTAACTTATTAATTAAAAAAGTGAAATTTATAAGCTCCTCTTCATCAAAAACACGGTTTTGTTCTATAAAATTTTCAAAATTTTCTAAAGATTCTCTCATTAAATTATATGATATGATTTTCTCTTGAATTTTGGGCTCTTCGATCTTCTCGATATTATCATCAATTTTATTTTGTACAATAGAAATTATATCAGAATCTGGGAGCGTTTCTCCTGTTTCCACTCCAATTTCATACTCAATAATCCCACTAAAATCCAATTTTTCTTCAGCACTTTTATTTGTTCTAGTTTTTTTTTCAAATGTTTCATAAACACCCCTAATATCATCTATTAACTCCTGAATTTCACTTTAATTAGCTATCGAACTCAGCTTTTGACTAGGATTCTCGTGTTTTACAATCTCAACATGTTCAAAACAATTTCTAATATTTTTTGTTGTAACATTATTCCACGGCTTCTTTGACATTTGGAGGAATTAGTTTATCTAATTTTTAAAATGAAGCTAAATAATGCTGAACTATCAAATTTTTATAATGATATTTAAAAGATCTAATTATTCCTTCGTCCATCGGTTGGAAAATAGATGTCATATTCCGTGGTAAAAATTGTATATTTACATTACTTAGGACAACTCGAGTCACTAGACGCATTATCCACTAACAATAAGACCTTCCTTTTTTCTTTTTCCATACGCTTGTTAAATTTTTCTACCCAGTTTTTAAAAATAATACTAGTCAAGCTTAAGCGTTATGATAATAATAAACATGATCATTAAGTTGATAAAATTTACAGCAATCGCGCTTTTCAGCGTTACTAATCACAATTGGTTTTAATTTATCCGGACCGGTAAAGTTTGAACATAATGCTACACTTAATCTTTTTTTACTAATTTTTTGACCTTATACACTTCTGTTTGAAATTGTTTGGTTTGGCTGTAATTGAAGAATAAAGCCGTCTCGTCAAGATTATAAATATCATTCAATTCATAATTTTTTGTTATTTCTTGGAGTTTATTTCTTAGGGTACAAAAAGAACTTTTATCAACTGAGCCACTCTCGCCTTGAGGGCGGTAACTTGAAAGGTTATGTCTTTTTTTAAATTTTTCTAACCGGTCGAATAATTAAATAACCCAATAGTTAACTCTACACCGATTTTTTTCGCCTGACCAATAATCAACTCATCACTAATTAAGAGACCTTGGGAAATTTATTTTGTTGCTCACATCCAGAGCGCATCTTCTAAATGAGAATATCGCTGATAATTTTTTTCCTAGAAGAAAAGAATTAAACAATGCGGTCATTTTGACCGCTGTTGGTTGTGTGAAATGTTTAGATTTTCAATTTATTTTTTACTTTTTCTAATTTCAATTTTTTTCAATTTTGTTCGCATCTTATTAAAATAAAATTACCCAATAAAATTATTTTTGTTTTTTAATTGGTTTTCCTTAGTATCAAAATAAAAAATGGGTTCTAATTTGTAGAAATTGACAATTTAGAACTAGACCAAAAAAAGTGTTTATTCTTTTTTTATTGCATGATTTCACATTTTTGATCAGCCAATAGCAAAAAAATTTATTACAAAAAAGTTTCCATTTTTCATTGAAAACATTTGCTATGGATATGATAAATTTCATCCAAAAAAATAAAAATCCAATTTTTTTGAATTCTAGACTATATTTTTGGTAATTTAGAATCGATTTTGAAATTATCACTAAATTTGGCATAAAAATGATCTTTCGAATGATTTTTTTTAATTTTTAATGTTTTTTTCAAGCAAATTTAACATTCAAGAAAGTTGATTAGACCAGGCTTCGCTGTAATATGATCCTAATAATCTTTAATTAAAATTATTTAGTAATGAATATAAGATTAAAAACAACCACGAATATTTATTTTTAATCAATTTTCTTAAATGTTTAAATTTGCTTCAAAAAAAATATTTCGAAAGATCACTTTTATGACAAATTTTGGGACCTTATTAAGATCATTATCCCACGAATGTTTGTTCATTTTAATTAAATAATTTAAAAAAAGACGAGAGTTTCAAACCTTCCGGAACTAATGTAAGAATAGACTTCGTTCAACACAAAAATTTAAAATTTTTTTATTTTTTTTTTTAAACTATAATTGGCCTTATAAAAGATGATTTGTTCCTAATTTACAGTTAAATATTTTATGTTGAAAATCCTAAGATATTTTGGGCGTTTTTTATCGATTTTAAAGTAAGTTTATTTTTTATTTCTCTCTTTAATTTAAAGAATCAATAATTAATTTAGAAATCTCTTTGCTTTAGATTTATTCATTTTTGTATTTTCCTTTATTCGATCAAATTCAATTTAAATTTTTTTTCTATTTGACTTTAATTTTGTTTAAAATAAGTATCTAATGCTCTTAAATTGATCATCTTGCAACTATAATTTGCTAACTAAAAATTGAACCAATCTTTTTTAAACACAGATTTGATTAATTAAAATTAATTTACAAAAAAATGTACCAGAAATTGACTATGAGCCATATTTTATTCGGGTATATAATTCTTATATTTTTAAGCGAAATATGAAATCATTTATAAATTTATTTTTTAAAAACTATTTCTAAAACAATGTTTTTAAAAATTTCCATTTGTTTTTTAATTACAGTATTGGTATTTAAAGTAAATGCATTTGTACCTAACAGTTTATTAGATTCGAAGCGTCTTTCGGTATGTAAACAGCCAAACAGTTATGGTTTTAGTCAACGTGCAACCACAAATAAGCATTATTTTATTAGTGATCAAAGCTTTGATTGGATGAACGCTGAGTTATTTTGTTTGAATTTGGGTGCTCATTTACCTATTCCAACTAATGCTGAGGATACTAAATTTTATAGAAGTAAGTTTTGAAAAAGAAAATTCAATCATTTCTAAGATAAGAAATTACAATTTTTATGTCTCTAAAAAATTGAAAAATATTCACAAGCGAAAAAAGTTTCTTTATTTTAGAGCGAAAAAAGTGTAGCGAAAAAGTACAAGCCGCGAGTTTTATCATGATACAAAACTCGGTTACAAAATTTATTCTATGTGATATAAGAATATGATAATAAAATTAGTCCTCATAAGTTCGGAATCTGAAAAATTCACCATTTGTTTCTATTTTAATTGAAATATTTCAATTTAAATCATTAAAATTCTTATAGAGGCTGTTTATATAATTAAAATATGATGACTAATTTTTTTTTTTTTTTATCCAAAGACTTTTTCACAACTAGTGTAAAAACAATTAAGTTTAGAAATCAAGAGTCGAGTTTGGACTCTACTGGTTATTGGTTGGGTGGATATCGTTCTCAAACAAATGATACTTGGTTTTGGGTTGATGGAAGTAAATTTACACATACTGAATGGCTTGAAAATGAGCCAAATAATTTGGGAAAAATTGAAAATGTAGCGCATGACTGGTTTAAAGTTGCGGAAAAGAAGTGGTTAGGTTGGAATGATTGTCCTTTATGGGCTTCTAATTATTATACTATCTGTGAACTTAAATGCTAAATTTTCTTTTAATTAAACTAATTTAAAAATTGAACTTTTTTAAATTTTTTTTTACTCACCAAGATGCCTTTTAATTACAATTTTAACTCTTGTAATTTCGGCATATTTTTCTAGTAATACGCAGATATCTTATAGCACACATTTTTAAGAAAAAAAAATTATTTTCACTATTCAGTGCATTTTTTGGATCTTGGTTAGGAAGAAATTTTTCAACAAAATAAATCCTGCGAATGTGTCAATATACCTGAATCTCATAATAATTCCGATTCAGCGAAAAATCTGACCAGTTTAACTCGAATCAAACAAATTTAACTCGAACCATGATTTTATGTTCCCAATAAGTTCGTATTAACGAGAGTTGACTGAATTCAATTTTTTTTTCTATAATTAATTTCTTTGTTCCATAAAAAATTATTGTGATATAAAAAAACGAACGATTATCACAGAGAGGCCATCCATTAGATTTATTGAATCTTCATGAAGTAAATTGATTGAGAAATTTTTTAATTTTTTAAGTTAAGGGATTATAAGAACTTAAAAGATAAACACTTTAAAAATCATGATTAAATTATATCATTAAATTAAAAACAAATATCTATTGATAAATAAATTTTAATTTCAATTAATAAATTAAAATAAACATTAATAATTTCAACAACAAAATTTAAAATTTCTTTTAAAAATTAATTTTTTTAAAACTCTGATTCAAATCGAGCGGCTCAGAACATGGAGCGATGCGACCCTATCTTGTTTTTAATTTATTGATTTGTCAATTCATAAAATTCAAAAACTTCTAAGTATACAAAATTTTATTCTTGTTGCCAAGTGTCTTTTTTTGTTTCTTGCAAAAAAAGAAATTTCTTTCTTACAATCAAAACTTTATAAATCATAAATTAAGTAACTTAAAACGTAACTCATAGCAACAAACTTAATTGTTTAACTTTATCAAAATTAAAAAATAAAAGTAAAATAGAGGATAATTTTTTTAATATTATATGAAGTTTTATTTTAGTTACTAATTTTTGAATAAAATGGCTGTACATAGGGCGATCGGCGGCAGGGATCCTTTATCCTATCCTAGACTTGAAAACGATGACAATTTTATCGCTAAACGCGCTATGCAAGTAATAAATGTTATCTTTGATTTTTTTTCTTTAATTGACTTTTATCTGTTAATAGAAAATTCCATTTACCATGAGCACGAGAGAAGCTCAAAGTAATCAACCATGGCAGAGACTTTTTAACACGGGAACTTTATCAAGCACTCGTCACGAAATATTCAGCTCAGATCCTCAAGTACCAAAAGACAGCTTAGACTTTTTATTAAAGACTAAATATGATCAACATAATGAGGCATTGCAACCAATCGCACGGACAAGAGTGCAAAAAGAGACCGTTGATGATGACCATGGGTATTCTTTATTAATAAAAATATTAATCTTTTTTTAAAGTCTTAAAATTCTTATTTTTGTAGACGAATTTTGAAAAATAGAACAAAAATAGTCAAGACTCCACCACCACCACTAAATCATCCATTAAAAATTTCAATATCTGACAAGAAAGAACGAATCGAACAAGCTAAACTTGCCATTGAAAGTCATCATACCATCTTGACAAATAAAGGTTATTCGAGAAAACCAGACGGTGGATTTTTCACTGCTTAAATTTAATCAAAAATACGCCATTTTTTAAAAAATTTTTAATATATTTTCTTTTTTATTGTCATCAGACAACTGAATTTTTTTAATAAAATTTCAAAGTAATCTTTTAACTCTTAATTTTATCAATATTCTCTCAATAAATCCATAAAAAATAATTAACACTCAAAGGACTGACGGTTTTTTTCGACCCATTTTAAAGTTATCTATATGTAATGCATGATAGTATACACTTAAAAAAGTATTCTAGATTAATGTGAAGCCGTGACTGAGTGGATCGTATGTCCGCCTGATGAGAGCTAAGAAGCTCTTTTTTTCTCACAAATGTAAAAATATATAATAACTTACATTTTGCTCGTAAAACGAAGTTACCATTATCAAGCTGTTAATTTATCCAAAGGAAATAAAAGGATAAAACAAAGATTTGAAATATTCAATTAAATATTTATATTTGATTCTAGGTTAATTTTAAGGTAATATAACATTTCATTTTTAGTTAATAAAGTTTTATGTAAGATTTAGACTAGAAAGAATTTTTTAAACGTGTTCAAATCCAACGCCCAAGGCTCATAAGCTTTGAAAACTTTATCTTTAAATTTTTAAAAAACATATTCTATTTACTTTTTAATTTTAATAAAAAAATTAAAAAAAAAAAGATTTTATTTAAAAATTAAATAAATTAATTTTGGATTCATGGAATAATTAGCAACAAATTAAACAAATAAAAACAAGAACATTAGAAAAAAAAATTAAAGATAATTCCCAACATAAATTCTTTTTTTAAAATAAATAACTTAATTATTTTTGAAACAATTGAAAAAAATAAAAAAAAAACAAAAAATTGGTTAATTTTACATTTAATTTAAAATTTAGTCTGAACGTATTCATTACTCTCAATTAGATCCAATTGAATACTTGTATTTAAATCTTGTATATTTGTCGTGCTTTCGAATTCACCATCATCGCCTATTTCCTTAACTTCCATTTTACTTTTTGAATATTTACCAAACGCTTCCAATTTGGCCTTAGCCTCGGACAACATACTCCTACTTGACACAACACTACTATTACTTACACGACTAAAATCGGATCTAAACGATATATTTTGATTCAAATCATTCAACTTATGAACCGATTTAGTTCCATTTATAATTTCTAACATTTGTACTTGTCGATCTATTAACTCTGTTACTTCAATATCTTGACTTCTCGACTCACCTAATTTCGAGTCACATGATTGACTTCTATTTTTATTATATCTAAACGAAGTCTTTTGAGAACTCATACCTAATTGATTCAACTTTTCCGATATTGTAGTACCATTTGACGTGTCTTTTAATTTCGATAGCTTATTTCTAGCTTTTGTGTTCGATGGTCTATTAATTAGATTACCATGTTCATCAAACATAAGACTCGAGTCTTTTTTCGAACGTTCTAAACTCTTATTATGAATTTCCTTAATTAATTTATCATGTAAATCGTTCGATTGTGGATAGAGGTATATACTGTCTGTTTTAGATCGTTTTGTTTTAATACTAAATTTTGGTTTTAGTTCATTTTGATTGATTAGAAAATCGGGTAGAGGTGGAGCTATTGGAGTCTTGTAAATAGTCAATGTCTCTGTAGGGGTTATACTGGGTTCAAGGTCAGTGCATGGACCTAGGCCATGTTTAACAGCTTTTTCAATAGATAATATTTTTTTAGCTTCTTCGTCCTTATGTGCTTCTAGTTCTGTTTTGGCACGGACTTCGAAAAAATTTTTTAATGACTTAACTGAGTGTAAATTTTTCATTATAATTGGCAGATCTTCCTCTTCTACTTTTTGGTTATTTTGTGTATCATTGTGTTTTTTAATGTGTCTCAATAGAGCATCGTATATTTGTTCATCGTTCATTTTTTTCAAATCGTCATCATTTTCTTTAATTACAGATATTAAATTTTTAATATCGTCTTCATGATTTATGGACTGATTTGGTGTGTAATTATTCTTGGAAATCATGTCTTCAATTTGACATGCTTTTTTAATTGCATTTGTAAATCGATGATCATCGCTTGTGTCATCGGTTTTTAACATAAGCTCTTTATTTGACATCAGGATTCTTTCATCATTACAAAATTCAGTAGTATTCGAGTTCTGTATCATTTGTGTTTGATATTGAAATTCATTTGGGTCTTTTTCATTTTTATTTAATGTTTTTGAAGTATGTATCTCATAGTTTATCTCCTCGTTGACCATATCATTAAGAGGCTGGCGTACTTTGTAATTTTGAAATCGCATTTCTTTGACATTTTTCTCGTCATTATTTTTTTCGATTATTTTTTCACGTTTTTCTATTAGCTCAATTATTGATGGATTTTGTTGATTTAAATTTATTGTTCGTAATGATATTGTTTGAATACTATTTTTTTATTGTTATAAATAATTAGTAAAATTTTAATTTAATTAAAAATTATTTCAGTATTAAATTAATTTTTTCGTTGCGAGGAGCGAGCTTGATTAGTCCAAGATTTAAATATCAAGAATTTATTAGCTTAGCATTCCTTGTAATAAATCAAGTTAGTCAATTTCCTAGTTTGATTAACCAAGCAAATATATTGTTATATGACGCATCAGATTCTTTCTAAAAGAGTAAGAGTTGATCAAACAATTCCAGTTAAAAGTAGAATAAGAGAAACGAGCTTCAATGAGAATGTAGAAAACCACGATTCAAAAAGTTGTGATTATATTCAATCTTTAAAAAACCATGAACCATTTCCAGAAATGTCAAACAGATATCGAATAGCACAGAGAGATATTTAGGCGTCAGAATGCAATTACAGTGGATGAAATAGAGCCCGACGATGACAGAATTTGGGATATTTTTGGTAAATCAAATAAAAAGAAACGTATCAGTGACAAAGAGCGCAAAAACTCTGAATCTTTGTTAACTTAATTTTTTGTTGATCAAAAAATAAGAAAAAGAAAATTGACAGAAAACTTTAGCATGTCATTAAATGAGCTGTTCTTAGAACATGCAGTGATAAATGCAGAAATTAATTAAAAGTATGAAAAAACTATAACATTTTCAACCCTTTCCCATGTATTTTACGTACCGTTTGAGGTTTGCTAGAATTTCACTTGACTTTTTTGAAATTTATTTCCTTAAAAACCAGTGACTAATCCATCACAGATGCTAATCTTTACTTTCTTTATTATCTAATTAAAATTAGAATTTTATTTTAAAGCAAATTATAATTAAATACTGAAATTAATTTTTTGCTATAAATTAAATAAAACCATAGAGAAATCTTACTCATTTTCATCTTTAAAATTCTTTTTTTCCAAAGTGCTCGTATTGGATTTACTAGGTGCAACAATTGCAATTGGTTGATTCGAATATTTAAGAATAGACGCATCTAATCTTAAACCACTACCCGAATCAATAATAACATCTCTATTATTATTATTATTTTGTAAATTAGGATTGACTTTAAATATAAAATTATTATTATCCTCTTGATTTTTAGAACTCAGACTTGGTGATGACGAATCGCAATCCGATATAACTTGAGATTCCGTTTCGTATTTTTTACAAGTCTCATTCGCATCATAAACTTCATTTTGTTCATAATAATTCGATTCATTATTGTAAGAGGATGCTTGTTGGCATAAAATTTTATTATTTTTGCCAAACGAGGCTATTCGTCCGTGTTCAATGTGATAATCTGATTCGGCAAAGTTTAAATAATCTTCTTTAATTGAAGATTTATCCTCGTATTCGATAGCCTCTGGTACAGGTGCAAGAATATAATTACCCATAGTTGGTGGGATTCGTTTAATCAAACGAGAATCATCTTTTATCTCCTTGTTTGACACTGTTTTATCCTCTTTTTTCTTGAATTTATTCCTATATGCCATTGAGGCTTTTTTATAAGTATTATGTAAAACTGTCATGTTATCTTTAATCCATCGTTGACCATCTATCTTAGCCCATGAACCATTTATATCTATTAGATATCCTCTTTTATCATTGTCTGCCCATAGTACAATCTCACCAACACCCGGTAATATATCATAAGACTTTTTACCATTATCACCAGTTAAATTAGATTCAATTATTTTGGCTGATGGTAAAGGTTTTTTGGCCAATTTTTTAAATGTATAAATTATTAAATTTATAATTGTTAGTAAGGCTATGAATATCACACAAGATATTACAATTGTTAATTCGGTTTTGCTCAAACGACGCTTTTGATTTTTTGGTATTTTTTCAAAGAAATTTTTCTCTTGTAAACCAAATGCTACCACAGACTCATTGTGATTGATATTATCGCCTTAACAAAAAAAAAACTCAAATTCTTACTTAAAAATTTTGTTTTGAAAATCTTGAAAATAATTGGGTATCCATCCCCTAGTATAATCCAAAAGCTATTTATTTATAATAGATTATCAATATGTGGGTTATACTTAAGTACCATTATTAAGAAATGTTGTAGTAGATAACAGCTATTTAAAAACATCGAATAAAGAACATATTTTTTAAATGTAATGTTCTTAAGAACTTTTATCTATAATATATGTCATCGATAATACAAATAATTAAAAACAAAACCTATTTCCTTTTATTTGCATTAAATATCTTAATTATTTTAAACATACCCTTTTTTCAAACAAACTTATTTCTATTTTCTTAAACAAATAAAACATTTCCTCTTTCGTATTTATTTTAGAATTTATTTCGACACATGTTTATAAAATGTACCGTGTAACCTTTAATGAACTTACTTTGTGTAATATTCCATGGGAAATCTTCCATAGTGATATTTCTAAAGTCCATAGCATCTCTTTCATCAACTATATCTGTACTCATAACATCAATTGTTTCCAATTGTATTGTACTTGTTATTATATACTCATTTATAGTTGAGTATTCCTCATTTCGTATGTACCACGTAGATCTTATCTTTCGCGTAGTTGTACTCGATGGTGTAGTCGATGTAGTACTCGTAGTTGTTGTTGTTGTTGTAGTAGTAGTAGTAGTAGTAGTCGTAGTTGTAGTCGTTCGAGTTGTCCTCCTCCTCGTCGTAGTACTACTACTCGTTGTTGTTGTCCTTGTAGTAGTAGTACTAGTGCTTAATTTACTCGGATTAAATCTACGCCTCGGTTCCGTATAATAATAATTTGTATAATTTTTATATTTTCGACTCAATAGATTAAATGTTTTTAAAACAGTAGTTGGTCTCTCCGTAGTTTTCGGAGTAGTTGTAGTAGTAGTTGTTGTTGTTGTTTGAGTAGTAGTTGTTGTAGTAGTGGTAGTAGAAGTAGTTGTAGTTATTTTCTCAGTAGTAATTTCGGGGGGAGTTGTACTTGTGGCTAATTCATAAATATACGGAGTCATATAAATTTCTTTTTTTGTTGAAAACCGAGTAAAATCAACAGGTCGTACCTCATCGGTATCACCACATTTTAACCTTATTTTTGACTTGGCATCCGATGCCTCATAAATAATCCAAAAACCAGCTCTTACAATGGGCTTACCCGAATAGAAATTTAAAAATAAATTTTTACTCGAGCTTATATAGTAATGTCCTTGTTGTAAAAAAGTACAATCTTTACTTCGCTTACGATCCGATTGAAGATAGAGACCAGTCTCTGAACAAGTCGGATCGTATGGAAACAATTGAAAAGATATTACAGACAAGACTATACGTTGATTATTATCAGCTGATAATTTACACCAACAGTCTTCATTGGAACCATAAGGCTGTGGAAAATCAGTAGTTCTCAAAGTACCCCAAGTACTTATGTCCTCAATATTACTACAAACGCTATGAACTTTAGTCTCCGGTACACACTCATAATCAACTGTTAAATAATTCGAATTAGCATTACAATCTGGTAGAAAGACACGAAAAAAATGAACTGTACAAGAAGAACGTCCATTACATGCATTTTGAAAACTCGTATAACTTTTACAATCTTTTTCACGATAACCTTCGAAGCAATAGTCTCGGTCTTGTTCAACAGCTACGCCGTAAAAAGACTCTAAAATTCGAATACGATAGCCTACATTACAATCTATAGTCAGACTAGACGATTTTTCATGACACTCATGACTTGTTCGTAAATCTTAAAAAGAAACAACAAAAACTCAACAAAAAAAATTATTGAATTTTTTTTTTAGACTTACGAGTGAGAGGTGCTACAGGTGTATTACATAGAATTCGTTCAATATAAAAAACTGAGATTATATAAAAAAATTTTAAAAATTTCATTCTTTTTATTTTTGTTGATTATTTTTTTAATTTTTTTGACTATTCATTTTTTTTTTAAATAATTTTAAGTATCATTTATGAAGAAGAGGTTAAATGCCAATTTGGTATTATTTTTGATATGTATTTTTTTTTCTAAAAAAAGATGAAAAATTAAATTGTTTATAAGAAATAAAATAATCTAAGGAAAAAAAAATTTTTTTTTTTTTTTCTTATGGTTTTGTGTTTCCTTGTTGGCCTTCTTTAATTATTAACACACAATCATAACATATCCTGTATTTAGCCCCATTTTTTTTTGTTTGTTTAATGTTTAAGTCTAATTAAGTTTAAATAGTTACAAATTTTTCTTCTTCGTCTTATTGTTGTTTAAGAAAAGAAAAGATTAAAAAATAGATTGATTTAAGCAAATAGATAAGTAAATATTGAGGTAAAAGTATGTCCGCGACTAAGCTAAGGCTATTTTATTTTGTTAATTAAAATTTAATGTAAATTTTATGCTTGATATTTTGTGTTGTTTTGGGCTTGGTAAAAAAAAAAAACTAAAAAAGTCCATTTGGAATTTAGTTTTAATCAAATTTAAATTTAAACAATAAAAAAATATAGAATAATAATTTTTTTAACCAAAAATTCGTTTCGTATTCGCCTGATTTTGTACTAATTATTATTTACTCTTTTAGCTTTTTATGACTCATAAAAAAAGGAAGTTTCAAATTTTCAATTTAAAATTGTATCACGATATTCATTAGTGGGTGTTGGAAATTAAATAATTTTCCTATCATTATTTGATTTTTGCTAAGCTTACTTTAAGACTAAATAAAATTATTTTCTTTTCTGATTAGCTAAACTAAGCTCAGCGTGTAAAAATTAGCTTGAACAAAAACAAAACCTGTTTAAATTAAAAGCTTAATTTGAAATAGATTTCTTAAATAAAAATATGAGCATTTATAGGATTTGATGAATAAAAAACACAATTTGAAATATGTTTTAAGAACCTAAAAAAAAAAAGCGGTTAAAAATTTTTTTAAATAATTTTTTCAGATTTTTTAAATGTTCAATTTTTGATGAGATGCGTAAAATATTTTGACAAAGAGAAAAATTAAATTGAATTGTAAAATCTTTTAAAAATAAAAATATTTTCAAACTACTTAAACTTTAAAAAAAATTTACTTGAAATTTTATTGAGCAAGAGCAAAATTTGCTTTTGACAAAGGAAAAATCAATTTTTAATTATCACAGATTAAGTTTATATAATTAATAAAATGTACCCATTTATTCTTAATTTCACCCGAGTGAAAAAAAAAAAACATATAAAAAACACTGTTTAAACAGCGTTTAAACGTGAGCGTTTTATCGGTGTTTTTAGTGTTAATTTTTTAAATTCGAAGTTCTGGTCTGGTAAAAAACAATTTTTTTTTGGTAGAAATCATTCACGTTCGAATTTTTCGACCTAAAAATTTTAACAGAATTTTTGTATTAAGCAAAATTTAATAAAAAGATATTTGATGAACGAGATTTAGATAAATTAGAAATGTTTAAACTTAAAGCATCAAAAACGATCTCTGCTAATATTTAAGCTTAAATTTTCCCGAATATTACGAAATTTTTTTCAGCATTTTACAACCCTAAACCCTGAATTATGTTCTTTTAAACCAATTTTTTTCTTAGTCACTTTGGCTATAAATCTTGAAGATTAAAAAAAATTCGGTTACTTGGCTCCCTAACTTATCTCACATCATACTTCTATCAAAATAGATTATTTTCATGAATAATTGCTCAACATCTTTATCGAAGTCAAAATGTAAACTAGTCATTTTATGTGACATACACTTTTTTTCAACATCAAATTTTATAAACTCACTTATATAATTCAGCAAATAGCCCTTTTTATTAGTAACAATAAATTCAAATAGTCCAAAGATTTTGTTTAATTTTGAACTTTTCTGAGCATTTAAAATGAAAAAATGTTTTAAACTTGAATAATAAAATATTTACACAATTCAAAAATAAAAAATATTATTGCATCTTAAAACAACTCGATAGGCTATTTTAATAAAATAATAAATTGAATTAAATTCATAAAAAATCAAAAAGTTAATTTATTTTGTTTCAAAAATGAATACTTATCATATCCCAGAGAGATTCGGTTATTTTATTTTTTTTGTTGGATTATTATTTTGAAAAAAAAAAACCTGTCAAGTATATTTGAGGAGAAACCCATCGATTCGTGACACTCTCAAACAAAAACAATTTTTGTTGGATTGATTTACAAAATCATTCACGACACAAGTATCAAATTATCAACCAGAAGTAACAACAAAATGCAAAATCCGAAACTAAACAAACTTTCTTCTTAAAAAAAAAAGAAACTAAAGAAAGGAATTTTTCTTCTACTTTTTCTCTAAACAAAAACAACAAGCAAAAATTTAGACTACTTAAAATATTTTTCTCTCTAAAATCTTCTTACAATTAAACTATTTTATAAATTGATGTCAAATATTGAACATTTTGGGCGTTTTTTCCTCTATATAGTTGTGATAGATCAAATACAAACAATTTGTTATTATCTTTAAAAAATTGACTTTTATTTTAATTTAAAATAAATTTCAACTCATAATAAAAATAAAAAAGAGTAACTAGAGAGAGAGAGAAAGAGAAAACTAGTTTACAAAAATATTAAGTTAATTAAGAGTAAATAGTAGAAAAAAAAGCCTTGATATTTGATAGGCTCGTGGTTTATGATGCAAAAAAAAATAAAACTTTTATTTTTGTCCCAGAATTATTTGACTTTTAACAAACAATAAAATATTTTTAAATTTCGAATAGACCTAATTTTAGCGTAATACGGGTTTTGTAAATAATTTTTAGCATTTCACATAAGCCTATCATTCCCATTTTGATCTAGAAACATTTTTATTTTCTTTACTTTTTTATATTTAGTCTAATTCTGATATCTCTAAAGCAAACATTAACAAAAAAAAAATTTTATTTTTATTCATGTTTTCTAAACAATAAAATTTTTTTTTTAATTTATTGAAATCATTTAAAGTCACATATACTTTCTTTTTAAAATTATAAACCTTGGGAATTTTAAAGGTCTCGACAGCTGACCTTATTTTATTCTAATTGTATTGAATTACAAAAAATGAAAAATTAAATGTATCAATTGGTAAGAGCCGATATCACAGGTCTATCCACCCAATAGGATGCGAGTGAGGCTCCAGCCGAACGAGCACTTTAATTATTGAAAGCGAGCGAGGTTTCGACCGAGCGAGCGCAAGATGAATTTGAATGCGAGCGAAGCAAAGCTGAGCGAGCACTTGGTATTTTAGTTGCGAGCGAAGCGAGCACATATCATAATTATATAAGTATCAAATAGGGTTAATAATCAAAATTTCTAAATGGAAAAAATCTTATCCGATAGAAAAACTTGCTAAATTAAAAATAAGATTTTTGCGCTAATTTCCATTTATCAAATTAAAAAAATATATATATTAAGGCTTTAAAAGGCTTTATGTCTTTTCTCGAGATTGTAGAGCTATCGATAAAAATAAGCTTTTGTTTGCTAATCGTTTTAAAAATTTTATTTTCTTAACTAGTCTTTAGTATTTCTTAATTAAATAATCAATGAAGGTTTCACAATTTTAACTAGAACTATTTAAACCACTAAACTTTATTACACAATTCCGATTCCAAAATAAACTCTTAAACTTAAATTGTTTTTATTTTACTTTTAAAAATTCCAACTCAAGATTTTACAGTTACAATTATTGGTATTTTTTTAAGGATTGACGGTAGTCTAACTATTTTACTGAATTCGGTTGAAGCAGAAAAAAAATTTAAAAGAGAACCTTCCTAATACAAAAATTCCAATTTTAAAAAAGACAAATAAAACATAAGTTAAATTCTTAAAATTGAATTCATGAAACTTCAATCCGAGTATATATCAATTCTTTTCGGAGAATTATTATGAAATAATTTATTTTCTAATTTCGGAAACATTTTGAATATTTCCGAAATTAAAAAATAAATTTTTTTATATGATTCAATAAAAAAACGTTCGAATTTTTATTTAATTTAAAAATCTAGACTCAAATTTTTCACCATCAATTTAATATTTTATCAGAATAAATAATGAAAAAACAAAAAAAGTTAAATATCGCTGATATGATATTAGAGGGATAAGTTTTCAGTCTAAACTCAATCTAAATTGTAACCCTTAAACCCAGACATTAAATACTTAAGTCTATTTTCCAAAAAAAAAAAAGAAAAAAATCGGTAAAATTTCACAAAATTAAACAAAATAAAAAAGAGGTCATTTTTATAAATTTATTTTTTTAATTTGAATAAAAATAAATAAAAGAACGAGAGAGCGAGCGAGAGAGAGAGAATGGGTTTTTATTAAATGTTATTAGACCAATATATGAAAATAATGACATTTAAAAATGCTCAAGTAATTGTGACAAATTTTCGAAACAATATAAAAAAAAAGGGTGGTTATATAATTAGCAATGAATAGAGCCTATAATTTAGATAAAATTGCTTTAATTTTTATTTTTAAATTGAGAAAAAGAAAAAGAAGACACTTGTCCACTTTTTTTTTATTTTTTCTTCTGTATATTTACTTACGTCGAAATTTATTTATTTAGTCTACGTGAATCTTAAAATGTTGATAATCTTCATTTCTCTATTTTTATTTTCTATATTCTTTCACCGAAATTTAAGAAATAACTAGACTCTCTCTCTTTTTCTTTTTATTTTTCTTAACTTAAAACATTTTTAATGTTTTCGAGTATTTAAAATACAACGACAATTAAAAATTCCGTGATTTTTACGATAAAATCAAAATAAAAATTTCGGAAAATAGAACAGCAGACATTCTTTTAAAAAAAATAAAAATTAAAAAAGCACTTGACTATTATTATTATCGAGTCAATTTGAGTGTAAATATATAAAACCGATAATTTTCAATTTTTAAAATCTCTACTTTAAAAAAATCAGAATTTCATTTTTTTCTTATAGGTAAAAGCTTTTCTTAACAAAAATTAAAATTTTTCGACTTTTTGAATGTTGACTCGCTTTGATAATTTTGAACAATTCTAATCTTTTTGAACAAATTTAACAAAAATAAAATTTACAGTGGCTCTTAAATAAATGTAAGTGTAACGCCAACCGTCAAACTTAACTTTTGACCGTGACGGTAACCCGAGATAATTTTCAATTTTAAAATGTTTGAAGCTACGGTTACGGTCAAATGTTTAGGTTGACGGTTAGTGTTACACTTTCATAAGAATCACTGTAATTAAAAAATTATTTTAAGTTTCGGCCAAGCTTTTTTGAACTTCCGTTAGTAGCAACTTTAAACTAGAATTATATCTAGTAAAAGAGCTTTAGTGAGCTATAGCAGTCTTGTCCAATTGATTCTTCATCCAAACATTCAACTTCGCTTTAAACTGTTAAATTTTTGCTTATTGTCGATTTAAATTCTGACTATTCCCTAAAAAAGTTATCCCAATTGTTCTCAAGCTTAGTGTTTAGACTAAAATTAAAACCATATTTTAATACGCTAAATTTAGAAGGATATTTTTTTTTAAATGATATCATTATTATAATTAATAAATATTTTATTGAGGCTTTTTTTTGTTAAAAAGCGAAAAAAAAACTTTAAAAGTATTTAACAGTTTTTCATAATCATCAAAAAAAAAAGAAGAATTAATTTCGTTAATTTAAATTATTTGAAAAGTTTAAAATTTTTAAAAAATTGTTCGACTATTTTTTTCGAATAAGGTTTAGTAGCAAGACAAGTAGGCACATTTTCAGGTTGTTCATTCCATAGCTTAAATTTAATTCCATTTTTGACTAAGGCTTCGTTTAATTCGTTTATTTCATTTAAACCAGGTACACCAACTACAATTTTATGCATTGAGTCTAAATTGTGCAAATAAGACTTGGTCTCATTATCATCATAATTTAAGTGTATGGCAGCTACTGATGCATGACAACCCTGAGCTATTAAAGCACCTTTTGGCCATTTTAAATCACTACGTACAGCTATGTATTGAACTATTGGATCAATTAAATCATCACTCATTTTTTTTTCAACTACGACAAGACCAGAAAATACACGAATCCCAACAACTATAACAAATTAGACAAACAGCTGTCAAAAATATAATTGAACAAATTGTACACGGTTTTTTCTCTAGGAAAAAACTCAATAAATGCAAGATTAAAAAAGCGTAATGGAATAGATCGGCGTTTATCGGTTTCGGTATTAACAAAACTGGTAGGAGCCTTTTTGTTTAAAAATAAAAAAGTTTAGAAAATAATTCTGTTTTTTTATTTAAATTTTTGTTTAAATTCAATATACCACTGCAAGCAATACATTGATATCTCAAAGTAAAAAAACAAAAATTGAAAATTTTAAATTAATTTCATTTTTTGGTAAATTATAGACGTGTTTTTTTTTTCTATATTAAACAATGTGATGACTAAACTTTGAATTGTGTTATTAAAAAAGCTATTTTAAAAAAAGTGTCTTGGAAGTTATAAAACTTTTTTTGCTTTTGTATTTGCTTTTAAGTTGAAAGAAAAATTTATTTTTTTTATAAATTTA
Source organism: Brachionus calyciflorus (assembly GCA_002922825.1). NCBI lineage: Eukaryota > Metazoa > Rotifera > Eurotatoria > Ploima > Brachionidae > Brachionus > Brachionus calyciflorus. Next base: position 659,263 of record NTPY01000739.1, read on the forward strand.
TTTGAGAAAAATTTGAATAAATTTATAAAAAAAATTATTTTCCTGCATTCATTCCACCTTCGACACCACTGGCGATACCATTACCAATACCGGGTACAACACCTAAGAATCCGTTTTCTATTAGGCCAACTGGAGCGCCGACAACACCACCAACAATACCACCAGCAATTCCACCAGTGACACCACCAACTGTTTCTTTAGTCTTCTTACCAGCTTCAATACCAGCTTCCAAACCAGCTACAAGAGTAACAGCTGTACCTGTTACTAAACCACTAGCTAAACCAACTGTACCACCGACTAGACTACCTGTTACATTGCCTAAGCCTTGACCAGCTTCTTTAACTAAATCTAAAAAACCCATTTTTTTTTATATTTGATGAAATTTTCTAAAATTTTTTAAATTTTTTAAATAAATTTTTGTTATTTGAAAATTTCATCAAATATTACACGGGTTTTTTATATTGATTTAATCTTGCATACGTGGTCTTTAGAAATTTCTTTGCACTTAGATTAGATATTACTTTAGAATCACATGTAAATATATTAGAATAATCCTAGATTATTAAATTTTTGTAATCATTATGCAATTTTCTTTTTTTGTTTTATTAGAACAAAATTTTGTCTCGGGATCAAATAAACTAAATAATCTTAATTTTATTTAGTCTAAATAGCGATCGAATTGAACTCTGTTTATTATTCTTTTAATGATGCAAAGCTAAAGAAATTTAAAATTTAATTTAAAGAGTTTATTATTTTTTTTTAAGCTTAAGGTACTCTTGTGACCTTTAGGTCTGGCTTCGAAATTTTAAAAATTTTCGAGTGATTATCTTATAAAAGTTTTTAACAAAAATGATTCCATATGAACTATTAGTGACTAGTGCATCGGAAACTAGGATAAATTTGGCAAATCAAAAATTTTTTTTTTCATTTAACTGATTTCTTTTTTAATTTTTTTTTGACCTTACTACTACAGTATAGTTAAAATAACAGATGCTTTAAAAAAGAATGTTCAAAACTTTGATTAATACAAATTAGGCTAAATTTACCTGGCAAGTTAAAATTTTTGTCAATTTTCTTTTTCTAATTTTTTTTTTCAACAAAAATTGCTCTGCAAAGCACTTAAAAGAACTTTTGCTAACAAAAAAAATTATTACGTGGTGAAGCGAAGTTTGCTGCATCTGATTTCAAATTCTGCAAAAAATTGTGCAATTTAATTGCGTATTTAAAATTTTTGCATTTTTTGCATGAAATTTTTGGGAATAAAAATTAAATACTCTATTGTCAAACACCAGATGAAGCAAAATTTTCTCCAAAATTTTTCTATAGAAATTTTTAAAAAATCTTATAAATTTTAATTTTTTCGGAAGAAAAAAAATAGAGAAAGAGAAAAAAAGCAAAAAAATTACTAGATTTCTAAAATTTTAGAAAAACTATTTCCTGCAATTTTGCACACCATCATAAAAAGTCTGTATTTTAAATACGCAATTAAAATGCACAATTTTTTGCAGACTTTGTAATCAGATGCAGCAAACTTCGCTTCACCACGTAATATTTTTTTTTGTTAGCAAAAGTTCTTTTAAGTGCTTTGCAGAGCAATTTTTGTTGAAAAAAAAAATTAGAAAAAGAAAATTGACAAAAAATTTTAACTTGCCAATTTACCTTACACTATCTCGATAAAATTCGTATAAAATTTAGATATTTTGACACCTTTTAATGAGAGATATGGCTCACTATATAAATAGAAGCCTAAAATATCGCATATTATAGTAAAAATTAAAACTAACCTCTACGATTGTTTTCCTTTCCCCCTCCATCGACCCTTCCTCTTCTTTTCCTTTACTTTCTCAGGAAAGGAAAAGTTTCAAAAAAAAAAAAACTTTATAAAACATAAGTTTAAATTGATTGTTTTCTTCAGAGAAAAAGTCGAGGAAGAGGAAAGTAGGAGGAGAAGAAGAATTGAGGAACAAGTAAGTTTTAATTTGTACTATAATTGAAAAAATAGTGCCTAAAGTTCAGTATAGATAAAAAGGCACATCAAGAATTTTTTATTTATATTTTTCTATTTTTCGAGCATGAAAAAACATGAAAAATAACGTGGTGAACATAGTTTTTTTACTTTTATCGACATTAAGAAGCTTGACTATTACCATGGTCAAAACTTATTTTTTGTTTATTTTGAATAAAAATTCATTTTAATGGAAATTTAGAATTTGTTTAACTTCAAACTCTTATAAAAGCTAGAAAAATTGTAAAAAAAAAAGTATGCAACTGTGTCAAAGTTTGAGAAGCAGTTGCACCTTATAGGCAAGTCTGCAAAATATTTGTTATTTGTGCAAAATATGAAAATTCGATTTTAGTTAATTTTCTCTAAAAATGAATTTTGGATGATAGAATTTGTCTAATTGTATTTAAATCAAAATTTTTTCAGCTTCATCGTTTGTGTACGCAACTCGAAATATTGGTAGAGCAAAAATTAAAAATCTGAAATATTTAATCGAATTTTCAAATTTTGAACAAATAGTAGATCTTATTATTGGTTTTTTGAATTTTGAAAAATTTCAAGTCTTTTTATAACTCTGGTGGTAGCTATTGGAAGCTGATAGATGGAGATTGCTAATAGGGCGATTTCACCATTTAAAATCTAAACTTTATTATATGAACTTTTAATAAAGTATTTTTCGAAATTCTTTATAAAAAAAAAATCAAAAAATCTATTTGTTACATTGACGTAATTGTTTGCAATTCATTAATTTAATTAATTTGATAAACAGATGCCCAAATACTTGAGGCTCATGTCTAATCATTTTGTTTGTTTATTTTTAAATAAATTTAAATCCTTAAGTTTTAGCATCAATTTTAACAAAACAAAAAAAACAATAATCCATATCAACAAGCCGAAATAAAAACAAAATTTATTTATGATTGTTATTTTTAAGATTAAGATTTTTTTTTTTTTTTCAATAAATTATGAATTTTGATTATTTTTTTATTGCTGAATTTTCCCAAAGTGAATTTAATATTTTATGTAATAAAAATAAAAATTTTGGTGGCTCAAGTGGATTTAAAATATGCTAATAGTATAAACAGCTGGAAATAAACTATCAATTTATAACTAATACCAACACTAATCGTCAAGTTTATCAATCAAACATTTTTTTTTACCTTTTTTTTTTACTCTTAAAACTAAAAAATCTCATTACTAAGGATTTAAAAAAATTCAAAAAAAATTTTTTTTTCAAATTTTTCAATTCGTTTTTGTTTCTGAAAATTATATAAAAAAAAATAATAAAAAGGCTTTAAAAAGTTAAATCACTTAACTTAAAACGGAAATATTTTATAGCTACTAATTACTTTATGTGTTGACAATATTTTACGACATAAATTTTTTATTCATTTTGTTGTTAGTGAATTTAAAAAAAAACAAAAAAGTCCAGTATGTTATAAAATGCTTGAGACTAGTCTAACTGGTTATGATATAAACAATATTATAGATAAATATTATGTTGAAAATCCAAGTAAAAAATTAAATTTTGTTAAAATTAAAAAATCAAATGAGCCAAAATCGAATTATGAATTTAAGAATTTGATTAGGTTTAATGGAGTAATATGCCGTAATTGTGTTGATCTACACCTTGATAAATGTCCACAATGTTCTCCTGAATTGAAAAAATTTGACAAAATAGAAAGTGATAAACCTAAAGCCTCATCAAGTACACGCACAAATATCATAGCATTTTTATTAAACGAAAAATTTAATATACAATCAGACAACAAGAATTTAGAGGATTTAGTCGAAAACAATCTAGTTTATTCAAGTAATTTTTCCATACCGTTCAATAATACGGAATCGAATGAGTTTGTTAAGAGTTCTAGTGATTTTTTGAAACAACGTCGTGAATCGTTGTCTAAGAAATCCGATGATTCATACAAAATAAATCAAAACAAACACATACCATCAGAGAATTATTTCACTGATCTAAAAGATTTGCGTAAAAAAGTCTATTCTAAAAAAGAGCCTATTAAATTGATAACTAGTCCTGTGCCATTTTGTAGTAATAAAATGTATGATCAAATATACAAGTTTGATATAAGTCAAAATTATAAGCTCACATCGGCTAAATCGTGTTTGACTTATGACCTAAAAGAACTCATTCGTCGGAGTCAAATTATAAATTCGAAAGTAAAAGCAAGGGAATTAGAGACCCGATTCGAGAAAATAAGATTTAAAAAATGTTTAAAAGCTTAAAGTTTATTTTTTATTTTGGTACGATTTTTTTTTAAAATAAAGTTTTTTTATCAATTTAAAATTTTTTTTTTTCAAATTTTAATTTGTGCGTTGCTATGTAAGCAATAAGATTCAAATCATTATAGTTATTAAAGCAAAAAAATAAAAGTGAAAGCTAATAATTTTAAGCAATTAGAATTATGAGAAAAAAAATTTTCTTAGGTAATAGAATTGAATTGAGTCAATTTATCGGTTAAGACAACTTACATTTTAATACAAAGCAAGGCATTTTATCGATGAAATAAGATTGTCAAAAGATATTACCAAATGAAATCTACAGAAATCACAATTTTTTTTAATTAGTAACTTTTTGACAAGTTCGATCTCATTTCAATTTTTGTAAATTTTTTGTATTTTTGTAGATTTTTTGTGAAATTTTTTTCCAAAAAAGTTAGCATTTTTTCGCATCGTCATAATCTTTTAGAATCATTTTTAATATTAAAAGATTAAAGTACTCCCATTCCATGTTGCGCTCGATCTCCTGATCTAAATCCAATCGAGAATTTATGGTCACTTATGGACGCTGAAATGGTCAACACGAGGATAACCTCAATTGATCATCTTAAACAAGTTCTTCCAAAAGAATGGCTAAGCATTTCAACCGAATCCGTACAGAACTTAATAGATTCTATGCCGAAAAGAGTCGCTGCTTGTTTCAGAGCAAAGGGTGGTCATTTTAGATATTGAAAAAGAGATTATTCTAAACTTTTGAAGCTATTTTTTTTCTTAAAATATTACCGCTTAAATTTAAAGTTTAAAATTGAAATCATTTTAATGTTTTTTACGAATATTGTTGTAGACCAGCTTGGGTTTTAAATATCTTTTGCTTTTTCGGAGGCATGTGAATAATTGGAATATAAATTTAGGTTCTAAAACTTTTTATTCGAAGATACAAACTTCTTATTTTTCTAATTTAAAACTTAACTAAACAAATTCATAAAATATAACTTAAATAGCGAACCTAAATTAATATTATTTCTAACCATAGATTCATTAAATTAACTTCTCTAAGGAACAAAAAGTTTATATTATTTTACTTTGGCTCTAACCGCCAAAACTCCTCCTTCTTTCAAAAACGATTACGTCATTTTTGAAAACCTTTCCTATTCCTCCAAAAACGAATACGCGTGGACTTTTAACACCTCTCATCGGCCTGTGTGGGACGTCGGTATTATTTTACTTTGGCTCTAACCGCCAACAATATTTACAGATATTTTAACTTTTTGAAATTTCTTGATAAAAGATATCGTTTATTACTCATATTACAAAAGCTTAAAAGATAGATATAGTAAAACGGTCTAATTCAAACATAAGTTAATTTGGTGAAATCTTTTAGCGATGATGAATTTCTCGTGATCTAAAAAGTTAAAATATCTGATTAAAACTTAATAATTTAATTCAATTTCGTGCTTATAGCAGACGCAGTGCTTAATCTTTACTTTGTATCTGATTTCAAAGCTGTTCCGAATGGTTAAGTACCTTTAAATATTTTTTAATTTTTTTTCCCCTTTTTTATAACAATTTTAGAGCATTGTTTTAACGGTATTTCTTTTTCGTAACTTTGATTTAGATATTTAGAAAATAAAATACAACAATTCGTAATTTTTTTTTTTAAACAGTATATTTTTTTTAAAGTAAAGATAAAGATAATTTAAGTAATGACTATCATAAATTAAAAATTTATCATAAATTAAAAGTTTATTTTGGAATCCGAATTGTGTAATAAAGTTTAGTGGTTTAAATAGTTCTAGTTAAAATTGTGAAACCTTCATTCATTATTTAACTAAGAAATATTAAAGACTAGTTAAGAAAGTAAAATTTTTAAAACGATTAACAAACAATAGCTTATTTTTATCGATAGCTATACAATCTCGAGAAAAGGCACAAAGCCTTTTAAAGCCTTAAAATATATTTTTTTTAATTTGATAAATGGAAATTAGCGCAAAAATCTTATTTTTAATTTAGCAAGTTTTTCTATCGGATAAGATTTTTTCCATTTAGAAATTTTGATTATTAACCCTAATTGATACTTCTATAATTATGATATGTGCTCGCTTCGCTCGCAACTAAAATACCAAGTGCTCGCTCAGCTTTGCTTCGCTCGCATTCAAATTGGCCTTGTGCTCGCTCGGTTGACACCTCGCTCGCTTTCAATAATTAAAGTGCTCGTTGGGCTGGAGCCTCACTCGCATACTATTGGGTGGATAGACCTGTGATTTCGGCTCTTACCAATTGATACATTTAATTTTTCATTTTTTGTAATTCAATACAATTAGAATAAAATAAGGTCAGCTGTCGAGACCTTTAAAATTCCCATGGTTTATAATTTTAAAAAGAAAGTATATGTGACTTTAAATGATTTCAATAAATTTAAAAAAATAAAAATTTTTTATTTCCACTACTTTCCAGGTTTTTTGATATGTCATTGACCATTAACGACATGTCACTAATTTCGAAACTAAAATTTCAAAAAAACCTCATTTTCTACCCATTTTCGTTATTAGTGACATGTCCTTATAGCGTTTTGAAATCCAGTACTAATACCGAGTACTCGTAATTACTGACATGTTTTTAAAATCGAGATAATACGTTAATTAAAAAAAAACGAAAATTGAGAATTCATTAAGAGAACCATTATTACTATAAAGACTTTATTAGAGAAATATTCATATCTTAACATTTTTTGTATAAAATAAAAAGAATTTTTTCAGTAAGAAAAATAAACTCTATCATTTTATTTTATTAAAATTATTCTTTAAAAAAATATTCACCAAGTTCGCATAAATCAAATGACTTGATGATAAAAAAAATGTGATATTCAGTCCTTAAAAAAATAAGAAGATAACTGAGCCATTTAAACGCAAGCTTTATTTTATTTTTGAAAAAAAAAAAAATTTGGAAAAAAAAATGAAATCAGTTTTGTTAATTTTTTTATTATGTGCTTTTACACAAGCTACCTACATCCCTAAACTAGTCCAAAAAATAAATGTTGATAAACCGGCATTTGCTAATTTAATTAACTCTGATAAACTTAATAAATATCATTTAGCTATAAGCTCATTTAACGGTGCTCCTTTTAGTGCCGATTATGTTTTCTATTATTCTTATTTTAATCTAAACGAGACATCAAAGCCTTTACAATTAAATAACAAAAATTTAGTATGGCCTAATGAAATAAGTTATACAAATGAATCGATTTTAAATGACAATACTGATCCTTATGGAGGTCTGATCGTAGCTGGTGGATTTTTAGTACCTTCAAAAGAGAACGGTGGTATTTTTTATTATCATTTTACAAGTAAAGACAGATCACAAATAACTCAAAATCCACCGTATGAAATCACACTCAATTCTCAAGGCAAAATTAAATGGTTTTATCATCGTGTTATACGTGTGGATATATCCGGTGATAATGTAACTGATTTATTAACTTGTAGAAGTTATAAACCTTTAGTTGGTGCGACACAAACCCAATTAGTTGGCTTTGTATTGGACCCTGAATCGTTGCTCTACGTCGAAAAAGTAATTCTAAATGATGCTTGTGACATTTTTTTTGATGTCGCTGATTTGGATAATGATGGTCGATTTGAAATAATATCAGCTGGTTTTTTCATATCTAAATTAAATTTAATTTATTCAGATGATCCGAATAATAGCTTTTTAAATGGTAATGTAAAAGTTTTAACTTTAGATAATAAAGTAGGAAAATTATTCGATGTTAAAATGATTGATTTAGATCAAGATGGAAGTAAGGAGCTTCTTGTAACTAATCATCAAGGTAATAAAGATAAACCTGAGGGTAGATTATTTTATTATAAAATGGAAGGTAGTAATGTACGAACAGCAAAATGGAGTTATCACTTAATTTACAACAATTTTCCTGTGTTGAAAAGTGGTATTCAACAAGCAGCACCTGGTGGAGCTAAAGCTTTTTATCCTAATCTAAATGAGAAAAGTAAGCCGTATATATTAGTTAGTGGAGATGGTGCAACTAAAGCTTATTTATTCGCTCCATTAAATACTAAGCCAGTTCAGTATAATCTTGTATGGACTGAGACTTATAAGGGCTATACTGTTGGTGGTACTGCTATTGGTGATTTAGATGGTGATGGTTTGAATGAGTTTATTATTCCAATTTATGAAAATAATACTTGCTATATTTATAGTTTAACCAAAAATGAACGCTTTAGATTAACTAATTTACATTAATTTATTTTTATTATTTATAAGAATAAAATTTGATTCTGGTAACAAAAAAAATTTCTATTTTATGTAAAGACAATTTTTTAAATCAAACAGCTATTTAACTTCTAATTTACTAAACTTAACGAAAAGTTAAAAAAATTACACTTTTTTTTCATTAGTTGATTAAAATGAATTCATATTTTTTGTCCAAAAAGTTGGAAAACGTCGTCCAAAAAAACTTGAAAAAAATAATATTTAGAATTTGAAGTTTTATATTTCCTTAACTTTTTATTAGAAAAAATCAAGTAGGAGTGTTTGTTTTTCTAACATAGATAACTTAACTTTATTCCTATGAGAAAGCATCTTAATCTAAGTGTATTTAAATATGAATGAAAAGTGTACTTCATTTGCAACCCCTTCTTTTTTTTCTAGATCACGCCTCCTTGAAAACACACACACACACAGAATGTCATAGTACTTTATTAATTTAGATTTTTATTTAGAAGCTTTATTTAATAACTAATAAATCATTTCATGGTTTTAATTTTTTCAATTTAAACTTAAATTTTTCAATGAGTCTAAAAATTATTTTTGTACTTTTTATATCATGTAATTATGTTGATTTTACGCAAAGTGAATTTGTGGTTCCATCTTTACTCGAGTCTAAAATTGTCACACGAACATTTTGTCAAGACTCTCGTATGGAACTTAAAAATGATAAGTTGAACCATGAGAAAACACATTATTTACAATGTATAAACAAAGCTCATATTAAAATATCATCATCCGAGCTCAAATTATCCGATCAAAAAAATTGTCCTTTTCAATATTTAAAACAATCAAATCCGGTGAATTGTACAGGACCTATTTTTGGTAATAATGATGTGACGTCTGTCTTGAAAAAAATGTAAATTTTCACTTAAAAATAAAAAATTTTAATCATTAAATTTTATATTGTCTCAAGGTGTGATGGAAAGGAAAAATGTTCTTTCAATTTTAATCAATTACCAATTTTACTTTGTATTGATGATAACTATGATGTTTTTGAAATGCCTTTTGAATTTACTTTAATTAAAGTTTCATACGAATGTGTTACACCTAGAAGAAGAAGTAAAAGTTTTAACCAAATTATAATCTAAATTTATTTATTTTATTTTTGTTTCAAGTGAGGCCTTTTACTAATAGAAGATATGATTATAAATTTAATGCAAGACTAACCAATCCACTCAAGACATTATCTTTTAATAAAATATTACAAAATTTTTGATTTAAAAAATTTAATTTATTTCTTTAAAAAAAATAAGGAAAAAAAAATAGAAAAAGTTTGTTTTTTTTTTATTTAAAATTTATAATTTACGGTTTGATTTTTTTACAAGTGGAAATTTTTTATGTAAAATTGCTTTGATTGGATCTAAACGCTTTGTTTTTTTGAAACGCGTAGGCTCCATTATAATTATTTTTGAAGGGTTCGTCACCATTTTCTTGGCTAAATTAGCAAAAAATTCAAATGTAAATCTTCCATTATGATTTGGTTTACAATTTTGTATATCCTCTTTCAATTGGGAATCTTCATCATTATCTTCTTTTTTAGAATTATTCGAAATTGGCTTTATTGGTGACTGATCAGAAAATACTTGATCTAAATCAATCAAGACTTTTTTATTTTTATTTGTATTTTTTGGTGTACTTGTAATGCCGGTGTCAAATGAGTCATTGACCTCAATCGGTTCCAATTCAATTCTTTCTTAAAAGTAAAAAATAAAGCATTATTATTCTAAATGAAACTATTATTTTGCTAAAATTTATAATAATTATACTTGATAGATTATTTTCTATCGAATAAACCTCATTTTGAATTGGATAATTTAAGGCTATGTGCTCTTGACGTATCGGTACTTCTATAGACTCATTTAAATCTTCAAAAAAATCCTTAAAAATTAAAATTTTTATATTTTTTTATTTTTAAAGATATTTTATTTTATATACATCAAGTTTTATTCCATTTAGCCATTCATCTATTGAATTCTTTCTTTTTAAAAATAAATAAAAGTTATGAATAAATATTTTGATATTAACTTAAATTACTTTTGATTTAGAGCGCTTAGTTGTCTTAAATTTTCTAGACTTAGACCTTCAAAAAATCAATTTTTAAAAAAATTTTCCTGTTTAAATTTGTTTTTGGAAATATTTACTTTTTACTTCAGTCGCCATTTTATAACATGAAAATTTTTAGTCAAATAAAAATTTCAAATTATAAAAAATATAAATTGCATTTAATTATTTAATTGAGAAATCATGTGATTTTGATTATTCGAAATAACCAATGTGTAAATTTTTTTAAAAATAAAATATTATTTTTTGTATTTTATTTGCACAGATAAGGTAATTTTTATTTGAGTCGCCTTTATTTTACAAAGACTTTTTAAGGTTGATGCAAATTCTTTATTAAAAGTTTTTTTTTATTTTGGTGATTATGCATATGATGCAGAAAGTCCATAAGTTTTTTGTTTCTATTGGTTATTGCTTATTTTTTCGTCAATTTTTAGTATCTAAAATCGGGGAAGATAAGTATTTAAATATTTTTTTTAAATTGCATGTTAATTTTAAACGTTATTAAATTCGAATTTTGAATTTTTTTTGCTTAAAACATCAAATTTTTAAGATTGATTTTTAGTTCTCTTTTTTTTTTGATTGTTATCTTAGCTAAATTATCCTAGTCAACTTATTTTTTTTTTAAGAAATATCAAAAAATCAAAAAATCACTGGGAAAATTGAAGAATTTAAACTTATGTCATTTGATTATTATTTAAAGCCGATGTAAGATTTAAAAAAATCAAAAAGTATTAGAATTAAAAAATTCGATTCAATTCTAAAATGAGATCAGTTGTTGTATTAGCCCTAGTTGCCAGCTTAGTTGTTTTGGCTCAATCCGAAAGCATTTTGCCAAGATCATGGTTAACCTCATGTAAACCATGTGTTGAAACCTTACAAGAGTGTTCAGTTTGTATTAAAGGTGGTTGTGATATTTGCTTTGCTGATATCAAAGATACTGGTTGTTTCAAATGCGCTTCAGACATCAAAAAAGCCAATTTGGGTGTTTTCTATTGTGATCCATCATTTGAATATCATCAATTGGCTTGTTTAGTTAGCTGTAGATGGAGATCAGATGCCTTTTACACTACTGGTTCATGCAGTAATGTAACTGCTCAATGTATTTGCGCTTAAATTCAATCAAATTTCTTAATAAAAATTTTAATTGTTTTATTTTATTTCGTTGCGTTGCATAATAATCTCAATTAGATTCAAATAAACCTCTAATAGACCTTAGAATATTTGTAAAAAATGGTTGTAATTTGTGTTAATAAGTTATAAATACTTTTGCGTAAGTCCTTCAAGAAAATTAAGAGATATCAGTCTCCCACTTAATCTCTGCCAAAAAAATTACTTTATTTTAATTATTCTAAATCTTTTTCACTCAAAAAGCTTTCGTTAATCCCTTTTTTATCTAAATCACATGATTATAAAATTTGTGCAATTAAGCACAAAAATAATTTTGCTTTAAAGCTATTTACTGACTTGGCCGATAAAGGCTCATTTGGCAAGCTTTTCCTACAAACTACGATTCTGTCTGTTAAAAAATGGAATCTATTTCAGAGCTTGGTGTTCGCCTTAGATTATTCGCTCTTTGTAGGTTCAAATTCAGACTCTTCGCAAAGTTTTTACCATTAACTAAATGAACTGAATTGCAATTTTATACATTTGAATTAGATCACTCCTAATTATTCTATCCTCAAGACTAGTCTTACATAATCCAGCCGACTAAGACATTTAGATCATCCTGTAAAGTCACTGCAACAATTATATTTTTACTCATTTAATATATTTTTATATTCTTTAAAATGCTTTATAATGCGACAATTTCATAATTAAACTCATTATTTTTATGAGGAAAAAATAGCAATATTGAAATTTGAGCACTTTACTCATTTTGAAGAACTTAAAAATCATTTCCATTCAAAATTAAAAAAAATTGAATAAGATTTGATCATGAGCAATTAGCAAATTTTCACATTACCGATTATTGAATTACGATGATGAAAGGTTTTTTTTGTTTTATTTTCAAATATTATAAATTTCCTTTTTTTCATTAAATAAAAGGTAAAGGTTTAAATAATGAGAAATATTTAATTAAATTTTTTGACATTACCAAAAATACCTTAAGGCTGAAAGTACAAATAGAGATTTTCCTATTTAGAATTGACAATTCTTTTTTATTGTTGATTTTGATGACTCTAAAATATTTATATAAATAATTTACCTTTTTTTTGTTGCAGTTTTACTCTTAATTTTGTAAAATTTTTATCTTTTTTTTCAAACCTTTACGTTTATTTTAATAAAAAACTAAAATTTAATTTTTTGAAAGTCAAACAAAAAAAAAACTATTCATCATCGTTATTCAATAGTAGAAAATTCTAAATCAATTACTGACAAAGCTTTTAATTTATCATAAATAAGAGAGTTGTTATTTTTGGAATTTTTAAACTTGAAAAAATGAAAACTATTTTATTTTTAATTTGTGTTTTAGTCCTAGGCTCCTATGCTCATAAAAATCCATTGACTCTTCCTGATCGAACAGTTATGATCCATTTATTCGAATGGAAATGGACAGATATAGCTGCCGAATGTGAAAGATTTCTAGGTCCAAAAGGCTATGCTGCAATTCAAATTTCTCCACCAAATGAACATGCTCTCGTAAACAACCCTTACAGACCATGGTGGCAAAGATACCAACCAGTTAGTTATAAACTTGTGAGTCGAAGTGGAAATGAACAACAATTTATAGACATGGTTAATAGATGTAATAAAGTTGGTGTTAGAATCTACGCTGATGCTGTGATTAATCACATGTCAGCCATAACTGCTCAAGGCTCAGGTGGGACCGAATACTATCCAGCCAACAAATCTTATCCAGGCGTTCCATATAGTGCGAATGATTTCAATTATTTAAAATGCAATAGCTCAAGTGGTGGCATTGAGAGTTATAATGATACATATCAAGTAAAAAATTGCGAATTGGAGGGACTACCAGATTTGAACCATGCTAAAGAAAATGTAAGACAAAAAATAGTGGATTATATGAATCGTTTAATAGATATCGGTGTGGCTGGTTTTCGTATTGATGCAGCTAAGCACATGTGGCCAGAGGATTTAATAGCAATTTATTCCAAGTTAAAAAATGCAAGACAAGAGTAAGAAAACTTTTAAAAAAAATTCAAAAAATTAACTTTTTTTTTATAAGTATTTTTGGTGCTGATAAAAAACCATTTATTTATCAAGAAGTAATTGACTTAGGTGTTGAACCAATTAAAAATACAGAATACACTCGATTTGGTAGAGTTACTGAATTTAATTATGGTATGCAATTGAGTAATGTTATAATGAAACGAAATGGTCAAAAAATGGCAAATTTAAAAAATTTTGGTAGTGCTTGGGGTTTTATTTTAAATGATGATTCCATAGCGTTTATTGATAGTCATGATAACCAACGTGGTCATGGTGCAGGTGGTGATATATTAACTCATAAATTCAAAAGAAATTACAAAATTGCTAATGGATTCATGTTAGCATGGTCCTATGCTTTTGTTCAAGTTATGAGTAGTTATGATTTTCCACTTTCTGAGAATTGGTTGGGACCACCAACAAATGGTGGAGGAGATACCAAAGATGTTATTATTAATTCGTAAGAATAATTATTTCTTATACTTTGACAATCTCTGTATAAAAAGGCTTTTCAACTAAAACCTAAAAAATTAGTCTGTTTTCTCTAGTCTTTATTCGAATTAATTTTATCTTTTAATTAAAGTGATGAAACCTGTGGAAATGGGTGGATATGTGAACATCGTTGGAAAACGATTTACAAAATGGCTGAGTTTAGAAATGTCGCAAATGGTGAGCCAGTAAAAAACTGGTGGGACAATGGTGGTAATCAAATTGCTTTTTCGCGTGGTGACAAGGCTTTTATCGTAATTAACAATGAAAATATGATTTATAACAAAACATTTTTTTCAACAGCAACCCTTAAGGGGAACTGGGTAGGTTTTAGCTTAAAAAAGCAACTTTTTTTTTCCTAAAAAAAAAAGAATTTCTTGGGTTATCATTATTTAGTGAGTTTGAGTATTAAAGAAAGGTAAAAAGAAAAGAAGGTTGACACGCCTACCTTGAACTAAAATGATTTAAGGAAGTAACTAAATGAAAATTTATCTTTATTATTCAAGATTTTTTTAATAATAAAATTTATCATGAATTTAACTATCGTTTTTATTTAGATTTATTTTCATCTATAGACAATGAATAAAAAGGATGAAAAAAAAATTTGATTGTACTTTTTCAAACAAAAAATAAAATTCAATTAACTTAACTTTATAACTTGAAAAAGAATGTACATTCTTTTTCATGGTATGTATAGTGTTTAATTGAAAAAGGATAAAAAGTACATTCTTTTTCATTTCATGGGAAATATATAAAATTATTAATAGTCCTTAGGTAACTAAAAAAGGATATTGTTTATTTTAATAAAAATCATTGTCTATACCTCTTTATTTTTAGTTAAACTGTCTGAAAATAAATTTTTCACATTAAGTCCCTAACTTAGTAAAAAATTAGCCAACGTGAATAGGCGTCAGCTCATACCAAGTTTTGATAGCTTTTTTTTAATGATAATAAAGTCTAAGAAATGTTTCACAAAATTAAAAAAAAAAAGTTAGCAGACGCGGATATAATGTTGACTGAAAAAGTCTAAAAATGTCTTTCAAACTGTAAATTTTCTTATTACTCAATTCATTTTTTTTTCGAAAAACTCATAAAATATGCTTTAAATATTGTTTGGGGCCGCTAAAATAGAATTTGGTTGCTATTAATCAGGAGAGAAGTGCGTTAACTCCAGTTTCAATGGCATTGAAAGCACCCTTGTTTCCTGTGAGTTTAAATGAATTTCTAAAAATGAAGTTCCTGATAGGGCTAATTTTTTCACACTGAAATAGAATAAACTCGATCAATTTTATAATAACAAAAGAAATTTTTTATATTAATTAGCAGAAGAATAATTAAATTTAAAATCGTATTAGTCATGATATCATTATAAGAATTAAAGGGAGTAACCTTATTATGTAATTAAATTTTTTGAAAACCAAACTTTTCTTTAATTTATTTCAAAGTTTTTATTTTAAATTGATTAATATTGAGATTAAAATTTTATATTTCAAAATTTTCGTTTCTAAATTTTCATATTTTATTTCAAGTAAAAAATATTGAAGTTTAAAATGAAAATTTAAATTTAAAGCCTGAAACTATGAAGTTTGATATTTCCAAAATTTTTAGAAAGCTAAATTGAACTTTTAAACAAAACTTCAAGTTTTCAAATGTTAGTTCAATTAACAACCCTAAAAAAAATCTTGCATTTATCGTTATGATTACTTTGGTTATAATATTAGACCAACAATAATTATCATCTCAATAAAGTAATAAAATTAGCTGCTAAAAAATGTTTGAAAAATACAATTCATATATTATTCTTTATTTCGAGTAAATACGGTAAGTATTTTGAATTGAAAAAGTGAATAAGAATTTGAATCGGAATCTAAAATTAATTGAAAGTTCACTAAAAATTTGCTCTTTAATTAAATTAAATAAAGCCATAAAATTTGTTTTGTTGTAGAAGACAAGTTAAAAACTTGAAGCTTTCAACATTTTTTCATCATATCATATCGATATTAAAGATATAGAAGTAGATCAATGCTTTAGTGAATATGAAATCGATTTTAGGCCATACATGAACTTTTTGGCTCGATATAAAAACCAGACCAGAATCATACTTTCTTTTATTTTTGTCTTTTTAAAATTGAAAAAAATTGATTACCTCCACTCAATCTCCTCTCGGTAAGATGCTAAAATTTTGCTGAAATTAGAGATTTTGAGATATGAAAAATTATTTCTTTAGTTAATCGAGAGTAAAGTTATTACTTTTTTGCTAAATCAAAAAAGCTTCTTAAGAAAAATAGCCTTATTCGTTAACCAACTCAGATCTACAGCACATTATATAAAATAGGAACATTACCATTTTTTGACGTCGAAGATTAGAAGTACCGTAAACCCTTGCGAGATCGTGCGTGGGATAATTTTAAATTTTGGTGTACGCTTAAGTGATCATCGACCCCATGTTAAAATCGGCCCCCTTATGATGCGTGCATAAAAAAGCGTTTTTACATGTTTAAACGCATCGTTAAAACTCGAAAAACCTGCAATAACGCTAGGTCAAAACCCGAAAATATTAACTTGACCCTGCACTGAAAACTGAAAATGATAAGAATATGAATCAAAAAAGTTTATTTCTAAATTAATTGAAAGACAAAAATTCGTTTATTCTCGTTTTTTCACTAAAAATTTGCTCTTTACCGTATTCCCTCATTTTTTGTACCGGTACAAATCGAATTTCGATGCGATTTTTTTCGACCAAAAAACGCTACTCAAGAAAATTTTTCAATAAAATCTAATTGTCGCTAAAATGATGAATAAAATAAAATCAAAAATTCAGTTGAAATTCTTAATTAACATCTTAAAAAACTCGAATCAAAATTTTTTGTACCATGGTACAAAAAACGAGGGAATACGGTAATTAAATTAAATAAAGCCATAAAATTTGTTTTGTTGTACAAGACTAAGTTAAAATCTTGAATCTTTCAATATTTTTTTTTTTAATTTAATGTTCCCCAAATCATAAACCGGAGCTAAAATTTGGTTGTTTTTGGGCTCTAACAAGTCAACTTCATTACGAAAATAATATTCCAAGAATGTTCTATTATGTAGAATAAACTCTGCTCAACAAAAGTTTTCTTTTATTTAGTCTAAGGCAGAGGCCGTTTGTCGACCACTAGTCCAACACCTAGTAAAAAGAATTTTAATTTATACAGTTTAATAGATATTAATGAAAATAAATAGTATAAAAGTTGTGGAAAAATGAATTTTTTGGTAAAAAATGCCAAAAATTTAGTTTTCTAAGTAAAAATATCATACTAATCGTGACATTCAAAAATCTTAAGCTAACTTCGCTTGAAATTTTATGATTTGGGGAACGTTAAAATAACTTTTTTTTCATGCTTAAAATTTTTTTTTATTTAAAATATAATTTAGGGAATTATTAATTGCATAAAATATTGTGAACAAATTTGTGACAATTATTTCAATTTTTTGTTCATTCTAAAATGCTTTTTACATAAACTTTTACAAAATAATTTTGAAGTTTTTTTTTTAAGAATAAAATTTTTTAGATTTTAAGGAAAATAGACATTTTGTTGCTGTTTTATTGACTTAAATATTGATCTCGGTCAATTGCAATTCCATTCTTCTCTACAACAAAGTGTCCAAAAATAAAATTTGGACTGATTTTATTGACTAATATTGATAGTTGCAAATTTTTGTCTATTTTTTTCGCCAATATTATTCAATTTGACCGTCTTGCTTATATTCCGCAATATCGGAATTTCACATTTTTGCTTTCTTTTTTGAATTTAATCAATCAAAAAGTTTTCGTTATTGTCAAGCTCAATTACTTTATCGACTCGCTTCGAACTTGTTGTTTGCAAATGAATCGTCGTTTATGTTTCATCTGCTGTATACAATAAAAGTATTGAATCAAAGTGTATTGAAACAAAATCGTGACTAATAGAGCTTTCAATTTTAAGTACTTTTTATTTATCTAAAAGTCATTTCTTCTCTCTATATCTTTCTCATTCTATTTTTTTCTATATTTTTCTATCTCTGAAAAGACTTTTCTTTTACATGGCCAAATGAGTATAATAAGAAGATAATACCGTAGTGCCGAGTAACAACCACCATGGGCATTTGACCAAAAAATGTTTAATACCCCTGGGGTAATATAAATCGGGGGTTTTTTGACCTTTTAAAACACCATGGTCTAATGTCTAAGTCAATAAGACCCGAGTTTTTAAATAAAAAATGTTAAAAAAATTTTTTTTTATTGATTCGCTACAAAATCTGGAAAATATTAAGTCAGAAATTAATAGAATATAAAAAAAAAAATAAAAATTTTAATTTTCTTCCTCAACAAAGACATTTTCTTGCAAAAAAACATTGTCTGTATTTTGCTTAAGAGATCACTATCTTCTAAAATTTCGTTTAAAATAATATCTTCATGAATTAGTTTGTTAAGAACCTAATGCAAATTTGAATTAGCAACTAGGCCACAATGATCAAAACTATCTCTCAATAAATTTGGATCCATATCTATCCAAATTTTAGATGGTATTTTATACAAGTTTATACAAACCCTCTGGTGGTTGTTACATGGCACTACGGTATGCCAGTATTGTATATATAAATTCAGTAGAACAAGGTTTTAATGTTGAATACTAAATAAAATGTTTTACAATACCAGTCATTCACGAATTCCAAAAATGAACACCACTTTGCTCTTTTATTCACTCAATTTAAAAGTAATTCGATTTCTTGAATCTCTATTGTCCAATTCAAATAATAGACTAGTGTCCAATTTAGGCGATGTTATTAAACTAGTATCAACTCTATGATAGTATTTATTTTCCAATTCGGTCATTCTGACCTCTTTGACACTCCGGCGTATTTGATCAATACCAATCTCAATGGGCTCATTATTCTCAAAACAATTGATCAATTTAACTAAGACATATTTACTACTGACTAAAATACCCTGATTGAATTAACTTAGGATATTGACATTGTCAAAAACACCTTGTGTGCAATACTTATCTTTGTTCATTAGGTTATTTGTTTTTGTTATATGGATTGAAGCATGGCATATACGATCTTCGTGTGTCGGAAATGTGACTTTCAAAGACATCATGGTTTTAATTGGATCTAAACTATTCACACGATAAATACAATCGTTGTAGTAGTTTCAATTGAGTCCGAAAATTCTATCTGATCATTATCGACACAAAAATATTCTAAATTATCAAGACCCTTAAAGAATTATCTTCAAAATACGATAAATTTGTATCAAAAAGTACAAATTTTTTTAGATTTTGTAATCCAAGAAAAGAATTAGATTCAATCTAATTAATATAAATATTCTAAATTTTCTAAATGTTTAAAATTATTAGAAATTAAACAGCCTTTCAAACTTGAAATTGTTAATTTTAATAAATTTTTAAATTGTTCAAAAAAACTAATTGGTTTTAGTTAACGATGAGGTACATGGAGTTTAATCGAATTAGTTTTAGTAACGTCTAATAATTGCTTCAAAAAATTTAAGGCGGATTCGTCGATAAATGTGTCATTGGTGCATAAGTTGATTTCGCTTAGAATATTTTTTTCACATTCACTTAAATCAACGATTAAGTTATCATCTTGTTGACAAATCATTTGATTTAAAATTTCTAATAGAGTTTTTTCCTAAAATCAAAAAAAATAAATTAAACATAATTTAAATTAAACAAAAAAACTACCTTAAATTTGAGATTTAGCTACATCTAACAAAACAGAAAAAAAAGATTTTTTTTCAAATGGATCTTTTTCCAGAACTGATTTTATCTTGAGTTAGTTTGATATAAAAAGTATTCTGTTCTCATTAAAATAGTGTTATAATGTTTATTATAAATAGTATTTTTTAAGCGGTGTTCAAATCCATTATCAGCAACTTTTTTTTGGTATCAAGATAAACTTAACATTATTAATTTTCTGGTAATAGACAAACAAAGAAGCAAAAAAAAATTTAACATTTGGGTGTAGCGAAATTGTTACATTGTGCAGCAATTTAAAACTAAAGGAAAAGTAGAAAAAAAAAATTATACCAAAATAAACGAAATGAAATGAGTGAATTGAAATGAACTTTCTATTTTACGAATATTTTAAAATTTACGATTTAACGTTTAAATTAAACTCATAACTAAATCTTAAGAATTTTTCCGCAACATTTTATAAAAAGGTAGAAAACAGGTAAGAAATGTCGAAATTATATTTGGTAGAAATCAAAAAAAGGAGAAACTAAAAGTGTAGAAAAAGATATAAGAAAAAAAGATCAGATAAGTCGATTCTTATACAATATATTTAATTGATTATCTTTAGTTTTTAAAAATTAAAATTTTTCAAAATTTGAAGCAATATAAATCAAAAAATTAATTTATGTTAATTTCTAACGAAATCCAGTTAATAAAATTAAGGCTTCGAAAACTTTTTGTAAACAGACTTTTTACGAGTTAAAACACGTGACATTCATGAATACCTTAAAATTGAAATTGTTTTAAACAATTTTAAAAAAACAAGTTGAATTTTTTTTTGCTGGCTATTTTTATTGTTCTACTAATTTCCTTTTCTAAATTATTTGTCTGAAAAATATTTTACTTAATTCGAGCAATTAGTCTTTCAACGAAAATTATTTTCGACTTTACTTTTTCTACCTTTTATCAGTCCTACACTATTTTTTTTTTTCGACTTTTTGAGAATATTCCCATTATGTAAATTGTGAAATAATTTACAACATTTGATATTGTAATTAATTTCTTTAGTTTTTTTTTGTAAAAATAAACCTTGTCATTCTCAAAATTTGCTGAGCTTTTTTTTTTATTAAAATCAATTTAAGTCGATTCTCTAAACAATTTTAAGCGACTAGAGCCATTTTCAGTGGCGAATAGTTTTTAGAAATTTCAAAATTTCATTTCGAAAAAGCTTAAAATAATTTATTCCTGAAGTTAATAATATTTAATAGACAGAATAATATCATAATTAAAAAAGTCATCGATCTGCATTTCATCATTTTAAAGCCAAATTAACATTGTCTAAAAACCAAAGTAAAACGGTCATAATTATAGGGCAAATAATAATAACTTAACAATTAATCCGCACACTTGGTTTTGATTGTTTTCTTTTAAATTATTCAGGGTTAATTGTTTTTTACTTTATTTAAGTAAAACATATTTGGCAAGCTTTTTTTCAATTGGATTTTTTTGCTGCACAATTTTACTTAAAAAAGACCAAAGAATGGAACTTATGTTCTTATGTAATGGAAATAAATTTTACTGCAAATCAACCCTGAATTAATCCATTACTTAAATTCGGAATTTAAATAAGTCTATCCTTTTTTATTCTGCCTAAATTTTGGATTTTTTTCACTATATATTTGGTATGAAAAAATTCGAATTTTAGTTTTTTTAGAAGACAAGTTTAGATTATTTAAACACACATAGTTAAGCAATAATAGAACTTTGTCTTCTAAAATAGGGGCTGTGAAGTTCATTTCAGTTCACTCATTTCAATTCAGAACAGAATTCTTGTTAAGTCGAACTAACTCAACATAAAGTCAGTTCTACAATTGTTGGATGTAGTAAAAATGTTACAAATTGTAGTAATTTAAACTTAAGAAAAAATTTATTCCGTAAAACAATAGCACTTAAAATGCTATTGTTTAATGAGTGAATAGAAATGAACTTCACAGTCCCTCTAAAATAGCAAAAAAAAAACAAAAATTTTAATTTTTTGATATCAAAAGGTTTATGGATAAAATTCCAAAATTTTGCAATTTTTTGCAGACTGATTTATTGGGTGTAGCCAAATTGTTACACTTTGAAGCAATTTACAGAATAAGTTCATATAAAAATTTTATAACAATTTGAATGAATTAAAATGACGAATTTACTGTACAGAGCCAATGTGGAGACAAATATTGTAAGTTGCCAAAAAAACAATGTAAACACGATTTGTTATTGATAATATTTTGATCTTTAGAAATCATATGATTTACTTTGTATTTAATGATCAATTGATCTTTTTTTATTCTGAAAAAAAGAGCAATTCTTTGTTAAATTCTTTTTAAAAAATCGAGTTGTAATTAATTGTCTCATTCAATATTTGTCCTTAATGAATAATACCTTAACAAAAAAGAATTTAAGTTGTATTCTTTTAACAGTTTATATAAATTTGTAAGAATTCCTTTAAAAAAAAAAAAGATACCTTACCAAAAACCAAAAAAGAAAAACTTGACCGGATTTAAAAAATTTTATATTTTTTTTTGTTCTTCTTAAATACTTGAATTTTCTTAAATACTTAAAAATTGAAGGCTTTAAAATAAAAATATTTAAAAAAAACACAATATAATTTGAATAGATGACAAGTTTTTTTATTAAATTGTTATTAATTTTTTTACTAAAAAGCCATTGGTTTTACAAACTTTTATTTTTCTCCAAAAATAAAATATTTAGCTCCCTTTTTTTTTGTTCGAATAAAAGAAGAAAAAGCTTCATAGTCAGGTATACAGTCAACCCTCGTTAATCCGGCCAAATTCGGAAAACACTTTTTTGCCGGATTATCGGAAATGCCGAATTTTCGATAGTCCGGCATTAGGGGAAAAATAATATTTTGCCGGACTAACGGAAAAAAAATTTAATTTGGTATTTTTTTTCCTTCAATTTAATTTTAAATCAGTAATATATTTAGTCTTGTAGGTCTTTAGAAGATACAAAAATCTTTATTATTTAATTTATTGTTAAAAAGATCACCTAAGAGCATAAGAAAAGTTATTATTTGTATAGGAAATAGATAACATAATTTCTCAATTGCACAAATAAATATTATTATAATTCTCTTTGCTTTTTTAGGTTAATTATCAATTATTTTTCAGCTAAACTCCTAATAAAAATCATTAATCATTAAAAATACTGTAAATTTAGTTTAGCATTTTCTTTTGTTTTGAATATACATTACAAATTATTATTTATTAATAATTATACAATATAAATTGTAAATAAGAAACAATAAAAAAGAATTGTATTTTATTTTTATGCAAACTTAAATTAAATAATTTTGCCGAATTAAAAAGTCAAAAATATACATAATTTATTCGATACGTGTCAATTAACTTGGCCGAATTATCGAATTAATTCGGCATAAAATTGCCGAATTATTGAAGAAATTTATAATGATTTAAATGTGATTGGGAAAGGGAAAATGAAAATTGGTTCGGCAATCGAATTTGCCGGATTATCGAAGGCCGGATAAACGAGGGTTGACTGTACTCATTTGCCTTCCATTTTGGTAAATCATCAAGGGATCTTGATATCTAGGAAATAAATCAGGAACTTTTATGTTTATTTATTGTTCATTAATAAAGTTATAATATTTTCTTAATGAACAAGACCTCCCTCAGTATTCAGGAAAAAAAAGATATTTTATTAAACTCCTAACCACTACCTCTAGAACGCTATGCATATAATCAATTACAGTTGACTCTATTTGATTATAATATGTTAATTGATTTAATAGTGAAGGCCCTTTTGAACGTCTTTTTCAATAAATTTGCTTGTCTTAAGTCTTCTATTTTAAATGAGTCCGCTTTGGCTTATCAAAGTAATATTGCTGATATGGATACATATGAATTGTACCTTTTTTAAATGAAGGCATATTTTTACCAGGTTGGTGACATTATATACATCCAAATTTACCATTAAATTGGATTGTATTTAAAATTGCAGCTCGAGAAGGCTTATCGAAAACCACATTTGTTAAAAAAATTTTTACAAGCTCACCTTCAATAAATATTCCTTTCTCTAACAATATAATTCTTGCACTAAAGGTTTAAAAAATTCATGAAAAGTTGACTTTTCCTTTGACACCCATAAACCTCCTATAATAACATTTTTCAATTTGAAACGCTGTTTTTTGATTAGCTGATTAACAGTTAAATAAACCGACCAAACTGTTATATTAGAAGATTTAAAAACAGACAAGCCATCGGAGTTAATAGTTAAAGTCACATATTCAGAATGACATTTTGAAATTTCTTTAAAAATCTCATTTTGTGAATTTTCTTGATAATCTAAAATGTCAGTCTTATTTTTTAAAATTTCCTCGAGCTGATATCTTATACTTAAATGATAAAATCTACTAATGGCTTTATTACAATCGCCGCAATTGTAATATTTTGTGTGTAATAACTGTTTAAGAAAAGAACAATCAGAACAGTAAATGAAGCTGTCATAAGGTATAAAATTTTCAGATCCGAAAGAATTAATTAAAGACCCGAAATTAGGGGGGACGCCTGAACCAATAAAATGTCTCATCATTTTAATGCATACTTTTGAAGGCTTATAATCAATAGATATTTAATGGACCCAAAATAA
>NTPY01000739.1:684935-695188 GCA_002922825.1 Brachionus calyciflorus
ATATATATATATATATATAGAGAGAGAGAGAGAGAGAGAGAGAGAGAAAGAGAGATGGTTAATATTTTGGATAAAAATTGTGAGTTAAATGAATCGACGACTACGACTACGACGACAACAACTACAACTAAAGTCTCAATTCTTATAAAACGTCAAACTAAAATATTAAATACATCATCAATGTCATCATCATTATCACCCCATTACAATAACAGTGTTAATAAATTAATACCATTATTTCAATAAATACCTCCAAATAATTCTTCGTCGTCTTCTTCTTCCTCCACATCTATACCTTGTTCTATTCATCAATCAAGAAATACTCGATATGATTGCTGTTAAACCAATGAATATAATAGCTTTAATTGATGTAGAGAGTAAATTCCCAAAAGGTACTGATCTAAGTTGTTTGGAAAAATTGCATAAATTTCATTCGACACATAAGAATTATATTAAGCCAAAATCGTCGGCTATTCGAGCTTTTGGTTTGACACATTTTGCTGGTAATGTCGAGTATAATGTCAATGATTTCTTGGAAAAGAATCGTGATACATTTAGTGGTGATCTAATGCAATTAGTACAAACACGTACAAATAAATTGGGTTCTCAATTTAAAAAGTCTTTAGATTCTCTAATGGCAACTTTGAATTCATGTTCACCATTTTTTGTACGTTGTGTTAAACCTAATGAATTTAAAAAACCCTTGTTATTTGATCGTCAATTAGTCGTTAGACAATTGAGATATTCCGGTATGATGGAGACTATTCGTATACGTCGTGCTGGCTATCCAACAAGACATTCATATCCGGATTTTGTAGATAGATATAGATTTCTAATTGATGGTATTAAACCATCACATAAAGAGGATTGTCGTGAGGCATCTGCTAAAATTTGTAAAAGTGTTTTGGCTAATACAGATTATCAACTTGGTAAGACTAAAGTATTTCTCAAAGATGCACAAGATGTCTATTTAGAACAATTAAGAGAACAAGTATTAGCTCGTAAGATATTAATTTTACAAAAATCTATACGTGGTTGGGCCCAACCAAGTAAATATAACCGATATCGTCAAAGTAGTTTGGTCATACAGGCCTATTGGCGTGGTTATGTACATCGGAAAAAATTTAAAATTATGAAAATGGGTTTCATGAGATTACAGGCTTTGTATCAAGCAAGGCTAGTTAGTCATCGTTATAATATTCTAAGAAATAAAATTACAAATTTACAACGTTTTTGTCGTGGTTATTTATCGCGGCAAAATTATCCAAAAAAATTAAATGCAATTTTGGTCATACAAGCTGGTGTTAGAACATTTATAGCACAAAAAACGTATAAACGTATGAAGATTGAGAGTGAGAAACGCATGGAGGTCGAGCGTTTTATATTAGAAGAACAAAAACGTTTAGAATTACAAGTAAAAAATGCTAAACGAGCTAAAAAAAATACTGAACGTGCTTATAATGAACGTTTACAACAATTAGAAATTGAGAGACGTGAAGCTGAAAAACGAGAACGTGATGAGGTTAGAAAAAAACGTGATATTATTATGAATGCTAAGCATAGTAATGATTATTATAATAAAGATGATACGAATTTAGTCGATGAAATGTTAATTCAATCAAATAATTCAATCAAATATTAGCCAAGGTTGTCTAGCAACTAACTCGTGAAAATCATGTCAATCAATTCCAGTTTAAAAGCAATTATTCAATCTACTTTTTCCAATGGAATTTTCAATGAAACAAATGACACGTAAGTACCATTTATTTATTATATCTGTTGCGCTTAACGACCGTCAACAGATTCTCAGAGAGTGAGACCCCTGACATGCAGCAGGTCATGTACCAGCGAGTGTTAACACTCGGCTTGATGGGAAACAAGGCTCACGCTTCGACTCTGAGTGGGCTGGGAAGGTTGCATTTAGGTTTCATCACAAAGCCTGTCCCTACCACGAAATCCAGACTTGTGTAA
Organism: Brachionus calyciflorus; assembly: GCA_002922825.1. Classification (NCBI taxonomy): domain Eukaryota; kingdom Metazoa; phylum Rotifera; class Eurotatoria; order Ploima; family Brachionidae; genus Brachionus; species Brachionus calyciflorus. Next base: position 686,907 of record NTPY01000739.1, read on the forward strand.
GAACAACCCTCGATAACCTCGGTTGATAATTTTACATTTAATAGCTAATAGCTAATAGCTAAGCTGGAAAGAAGTCGATGTCATGACAGGACTTTAAGTCTTTTCTTTTAAGGTGATATTAAGTTAAGGTGTAGTCAATCATCCCTGTTTTTTAGTAAATTTATTTTTTTTTAGGTTAATAATATCCTTTATAATCTTTTCTTATTTTAATAAACTTTTTTAATTTAATTGTATAAAAATAAATAATTTTTTACTTTATAAATGCTAATAAAAAAAATTTACAAATAAAAAACTCTATTTATTTTTTCTATTATACAATATTCTATTGAATTAAACAGACAATTAAAAATCTTTTTTAAAAGTTTAATTAATTATCTAAGAGATCGTGACTACTGTTGCTGTTAAAAATAGGATAAAAATAAAAATAGGATAAGTTCATGATGTTAAATTAGCTTATTGTTAAAAATTAAATTGATTAAAAGTATTCAGTAAATAAATGTTTTAAAATAATTTTAAATGTAATTTTTATTTTTTTTGAATATTAATAATTATAATCTGTAGTCGATTGGATTAATTTTATTATTAGTTCTTTGTTTATATAATTTTATTTGATAGTGATAAGATAATATACTTGTAGAAATAGTTCAATTTATATTTTTAAAATTTAGATATTTGTTATTAATATAGATAATGGACAAAAAACTTAATGATATTTATAAAGAGAAATTTATCGCAGAAGGTGGCTTTTCTAAAGTTTATTACTCAAATGATTTAAAACTTAAGAAAGAGATTGTTTACAAAATCGGGATAGATGAAAAACATTTTTCTAAATTTGAAAATGAATATAGAATAACTTTGGCCCTAGAGCACAAAAACATAGTTAAATGTTTAAATTTCTATAATGATCAAGAATTACCAATTTTGGTCTTAGAATTTGCTCAAAAGGGTTCACTTGATATTATTCTTTTGCAAGATCAACTTTTTTTAAAAAACAAATTTGAAAGTATTGTTACTGATATTACAACTGCTATACAATACTGCCATCAAAATTTCATAGTTCACCGTGACATAAAACCAGCTAATATTTTAATTGATAGTAATGACAGATTTTTACTTTGCGATTTCAGCTCGGCAATAAGAATGGATTCAAATGAAATCTTGTATGAAAAACTTGAAGGAACTAATGGATATTTCGCGCCAGAAGTGTTATTTAAGAAAAACTACGATCATCGGGTCGATATTTGGTCACTTGGATGCGCTTTTATCAAGATCTACACAAATATTAATCCATTTTTTAATATGAATTCAGAAAATACTGATTATCATTTTGATTATTTTTTTAAATTTATAAAAAAATACGATGACGAATTTCAAAAATTTATTATTCAACTTATAAATATCAACCCTGATGAAAGAATATCTTGTAAGGCATTATTAGAAAAGAAATGGTTTCATGAAGAAAAAAAAGTAGAATCCGAAAAAATTACTCACATTATTAAAACAGATCATATATTTGAACCAAGGCGTTCACAAAGAATAATAAATAAGTCACGATTAATTAATTCTCTTATAGTAAATAATGTACAAAATACAGGGAATACTAGCTCAACTGAAATACAAAACATAAAAAATGAAAAAAGTGAACCTTTAAAATCAAAAAGAATATGTCGTCATAAATCAGATATAGTTCGAGGAAAAAAAAATATTGCAATTCATAATTCATTAAAAGAGGATATTCGTAAACCTAATATTGACGAAGAAATTCCTAAATCAGTTTTTAGACGTTCTAATAAAATTTACAATAATTCGGAATTAAATGAAATTTTCAAAGAGGTTAAAAATTCTAATGAGATTTTCAACTCCAAAGAAGAAAATTTTGAGCCTCGTCGTTCTAAACGTATTGCAAACAAATCACAATTGTTATGTCAGTTGAATGAAAATGAAAACAAATTTAATTATGAAGAAAAAAACAATATCTCTGATTTATTCAATAGTGGATTTATAGATAATAAATTATCAGAAAATTTAGCAAGTATAGAATTAGAAAATCAAATTGAAAACAAGAAGAAAAATAAAATAATTAGCAAATTAAAAAATTTCCTTAATTTTAAATAATTTTTTTTAACAATTTTTTATAAATGTTTTCTTATAAGTGTAAAAAAATTTTTTATTATTAGAATGTAAATATTTTCTGTTTTTAATAAACAAAAATTTAATTTTTAAATATAATTTTTTATTTACATAAAAATTTACTTTTATTTGTTTGATTTAATTTGACAAAAAAGCAAGAGTTTCAAGAAAAAAAAAAATTTTTTAGGTAAAAAAACAGTAATATTCGACTTAGTAATAGTATTCTTCAGTAATAAATTACGTCAACATAATTATCTCTCTCGTTTTAAAAAGGGAATTTATTGGAAGGGACTGTTATTTAAACGAACATAAAAATTCAAATAAAAAATATTTGTAAATTAAGTGAAGTAGCTACTATAATTCAACAACGGAAATGCTCAAAACAGGTAGAAAATATTCTAAAAACCCTTTTTTTTTAATTTTTTTGGAAAAAAATTCCACTGGTCTAATTCCTGTTGCAATCGAAAGCGACTTAAAATAATGTAAAAAACATGTCCAACTTATCTTAGGATATTACTTTCTTAAAAAGTCTTTATTTATGCTGCATTGCTTTTTATATTTTTTTCAAAATTTTTCTAAGTCCAATAATACAAAGTATTAAGACGGTTCAATTCAAAACGATATTTAAAAAAAAATTTTTTTCATTTTTTAGATAATTAATAGATTAATAATGAAAAAGACCATCGAAACAAATTTAAAGAAAAATCAATTAAATTTAATAAATCGATCCATTAAAAAAAAATACAATAAAATTAATAAAAGCTTAAGAAAAGTTGCAAATAGGGTGTCACCTTTGATTTTAGAAAGTTCTCTAGATCAACCACGTGGTTCGGGCGATGAAAATCCAAGAAAAAACTTACAACGCCTTTATACATTTAGGCATATTCCAAATGAAGAATACAAAAATTTAAAGGATACATTGACCCGACTTTTAGATTTAGAGAAAACGTTAAGTGATAAAATTAAAAATTTCGAAATGACAGAAAAAGATATGATAAGTAAAATAGATGATTATTTTAATAAAAAAACATGAAGATGAAAATTTAAAATTAATTGATTTATTCAACAATAAACAATCGGAATTAGATGCCTATTTAAGTAATAAATTAAGGGTCTTAGAAAACAATCAATATTCTTCAAAACAAAGCCCAGCCGTTGAGAATAATTTTCAAGTACAAAATGCAATTATTTTGAGTATAATCAAGCCATATTTTGTGGAACAAAAAAATGCTGAAGGGAAAACAATATATTTTGAATGTAAGAAGTGTGAAAAACAATTAAAGAGGAAAATTAATATTCACAACGTAAAGCAACATGCAAGAAGCTGTTTAGGTCAGGTTTTTAATGACAGAGTTAATAGTGTTTAAATATAAAAGGAATGGAGAAGTATTTTTTTATTTTGAATTTTTGTATTTTTTTTTGTCAAAAATTTTTTTTTTTATTTTTTTTTCTTTTTTTGAATTAGATTTTTTTTAATTTGAATTTTTTGACATGTTTGAATTTCTATAAAATATAATATTTTTCAATAAAATTTTTCAATTAAAAAGTCAATTATTTTTTGATTTTTTTAATCAATTTTGCTTGAGAAAAATTATTTCAGTAATTTAAGTATTATTTTATCCTTCTGTTTTAACTCTTTTAAATCCTGGTAGGTATATTTTTGATAGGATTTTTTACTTTGAAAAAAGACCAAGGAAGTACAATAATTCGCAATACCCTTTCAAAAAATTAAACAATTACATCTATTTTCAATTAAAATTGAATAAAAACATTCCAGTATTGATTAATTGCTTTAGATCTAATTTTTAATCAACAAAAATTATGCTCTCAATAAAGAAATAAAATCAGCTGCTAAAAAATTTTGGAACTATCCAATTCATTTTATTTTTTTTTTAATTGGACATCAAATTAATTTTAAAAATGTGGCCATTTTTATTCTTAATTTTAGAAAATTGAATAAAAACGTTCAAGTATTGTTTAAATGCTTTAGATCTAATTTTTAATCAACAAAAATTATGCTCTCAAATGGCAATTAAACATTTAACAGATGAGATAAATATTTTAGAAAAAGATTTAAAATTTTTCAAAAGAAATTTAACAGGCTGTGTTGATTCTGTTGATGTTTTTGTCGCAGACATAGAAAATAGAGAAATGGATTTTTTAAAGAATGAATTTTTAGCTGCTGATAGAAAGTGTGAAAATTTTAAAGTTAAACCATATGTTGTTGAGAAAAAAGAGACTAAAGTTAACAAGAATTATAATGAATCATTTAATGAGTTTGATAAAAAATCTTTTAATCAAAAACATGGATTTAAATCTAAAGAATTAAGTCACTTTGATAATAAGGTTAAGAGATTTAATAGACAATTTAACAATTCTAATTCTTTAGAAAATTTTCCTGATTATGATAATAATAATCCTAGACATGTTAAAAATTTTAGTCAATTTAGTCACCCTAAAAGTTACACCAATGCTAGATATCAAGATAAAACTAAATCAAAAAGTAGGAGCCATAGTTTCTCATCTAGTAATGAGAAAGAAATAAATTCTAATGTTTCAAATATGGCAAACAAAAATAATAAAGATGGTCGAAACAAATCTGAAAGAAATATAAATTTTCGGAAAGACCATTCTTTAAAAAAGAAAAATTAGTTATATCTTCAGATTTAGAGATTTTTAAAATAAATGAAAATGTATACCAAATTGGCGAATTAGAATATAATGATAATTTTATTTTAGAATTATCTAATATTTTAAGTTTTGGCTCAAAATTTGTCCCATTGCCTCTTTATAATAGGTATAGTTATTTTAAAAATCTCTATCAATCCATCGATAAATGTGTTATCGATTTTAATACTTATTTATTTTTTAAAAAATCTTTAATTCAAAAAGAAAAATTAGTTTTTATTGAAAATAATTTATTTTTTGTTAGTGACGAAAATAATATTATTTTTGATTTTGATTTAAAAAAGTTATCAAATAAAAGAAATATGTCTAATTTAGTAGGTAAAATACCGATTTTAGAAGAATCTTTAATGCTAAGATTTAATTTATTAAATGAATTAAAATATCGAAAATTTGATTTCTATTCAAATTTATCACTTAAACAGTTCAATGTTCTTGTTTTTTTTATAAAAAATAAACCATTTACTATCATTGATTGTGATAAGAATTTAGGTGTAGCTTTTATTAGTAATGATAACTATAAAAATATTTCTCTAGCTCATCTAAACTCATCTCTTACTTATAAGCGTTTAGAAACAAACCAATTGGATTCTATAACCAATGAGATAAATGTATGTTTAAATGATTTAAAGAATAATAAACATATATCTAATCAACTTTATGAAAAATTATTAATTAAAAATAAATGTAATCTAGGTAAATTTAGGATTTTAGCCAAAGTTCATAAAGAAAAATTCGGAATTAGACATATTATTAACTGTAGTAATCAACCTACATAAAATTTATAGATTTATTATTTAAGTGTTTACTTAAAGATTTGAAACATATTCTTAAAGATTCTCAGCAATTATTACAAATTTTTGAAAAAATTTTTATTAATAAGAAACCATTCTTATACTCAATGGATTTTGAATCATTAGATACAATTATAGTTCCTGAGAAAGCTTTTACTTTGATATGTGATTTTATGAGTAATAGATTGGATAGTGTTCATTTGGATATCCCGGCACTTTATGTATTTTTAAAATTGATTTTTACTAAAAATATATTTAGTTTTCTATTGTGGTTCTATATCCAAATGTTAGGTATTGCTATGGGATGTAGATGTGGTCCATCTTTAGCAAATTTATACTTATATATTTTAGAATTTAAATGGATAGATATTCATAGGCCTTTAGGTTATTTTAGGTTTATAGATGATATATTTTTAATTTCAGAAAATGAGATTAATTTAAATGAGTTTAAACAACAATTTGATTATTTAAAATTGAATATATTAATTAGTGATTCAGTTAATTTTTTGGACCTAAATATAATGTATGATTGTTTTATCTCAAAACTAAAATTTAGATTATTTATTAAACCAACCTATAGTGGTACGTATCTATTGGTATGCTCAAATCATCCTAATCATATTTTTAAAAATATACCAAAGCCTTTATTTTTAAGGATTAGAAAGATATGTTCTTCCTTCATTGATTTCTTATATTTTTCGGCAAAAGTTTGCTCGAATCTTATTTTAAAAGGTTACGATCGAAAAAATCTGGAGGTTTTAAGAGTTAGAATTGGTAAATCTAATAGATCTCTTTTATTGCCTTATAAAGAAAAAGAACATAATGATTTAAATCCATTTTTGGTTAAAACATTTTTTAATTTTGATCGTAATTTTGGCTTTTTTAAAAGCTTGTTTATAAAAAATTTCTATGAGATAAAAATTAAATATGACTGGATTAAAAATTTAGAGCCTTTTCTCATTTATAAGATAAAACCAAATTTATCTTATCTATGTATTCATTTGATGAATTATAATTTTAATTTAAAAATTATGAATACTAATTCTTGTTTAAAAAATTGTAAAATTTGTCCTTTTATATATAATAAACCATTTATAAAATTAGGTAAATTAATTTTACCTATGTTTTGTAATGCTACTTGTGATTCATCAAACGTTGTTTATATTATTTGTTGTATCAAATGTATGGTATTTTATATTGGTGAAACGTCTAAATGTTTAAATGTGAGAATAAGTCAACATTTAAATAGTATTAAACGATTTATACCTTATATAAATACTGAAAATGAAGTAGCGATGCATTTCCGTAAACTTGGACATGTAATTTATAATGATTTCAGAGTTTGTGTATTTAAGGACAATTTGGTGGATTCAACATTTAGAAAAACAGTGGAAATGGATTTAATTTTTCTGTTCCTAAATGTATTTGGATTTGCAATTTTAAATTCAAAAATTGATGGTTTAAATAATTTAAAGAAATTATGTTTTTTGTGATTATTTTTTGAAAATTGCTGAGTAAAATTTTCAAAAATAAATTTTGTCATTTTATATTTTTAAAAAATATTTATTATTCCCTTTTCTTTATTTTATTTATCTAAATTAATTTATTTTATTTATTGTATTTTAGACTCTTGAAAAAGCCCATAGGTGGCGAAACGCGTCAAATTTAAATCAAAAATTTTGTTATTTTTTCCATATTTTTATCTTCAATAAAAGTTGTTAAAAATTTTTATTGTTTATTTAGATTTAGAGAAAACGTTAAGTGATAAAATTAAAAATTTCGAAATGACAGAAAAAGATATGATAAGTAAAATAGATGATATTAGAAGATGAAAATTTAAAATTAATTGATTTATTCAACAATAAACAATCGGAATTAGATGCCTATTTAAGTAATAAATTAAGGGTCTTAGAAAACAATCAATATTCTTCAAAACAAAGCCCAGCCGTTGAGAATAATTTTCAAGTACAAAATGCAATTATTTTGAGTATAATCAAGCCATATTTTGTGGAACAAAAAAATGCTGAAGGGAAAACAATATATTTTGAATGTAAGAAGTGTGAAAAACAATTAAAGAGGAAAATTAATATTCACAACGTAAAGCAACATGCAAGAAGCTGTTTAGGTCAGGTTTTTAATGACAGAGTTAATAGTGTTTAAATATAAAAGGAATGGAGAAGTATTTTTTTATTTTGAATTTTTGTATTTTTTTTTGTCAAAAATTTTTTTTTTTATTTTTTTTTCTTTTTTTGAATTAGATTTTTTTTAATTTGAATTTTTTGACATGTTTGAATTTCTATAAAATATAATATTTTTCAATAAAATTTTTCAATAAAAAAGTCAATTATTTTTTGATTTTTTTTATCAATTTTGCTTGAGAAAAATTATTTCAGTAATTTAAGTATTATTTTATCCTTCTGTTTTAACTCTTTTAATTCCTGGTAGGTATATTTTTGATAGGATTTTTTACTTTGAAAAAAGACCAAGGAAGTACAATAATTCGCAATAGCCTTTCAAAAAATGATCTAATTTTTAATAGACAAAAATTATGCTCTAAATAAAGAAATAAAATCAGCTGCTAAAAAATGTTGGAACTATCCAATTTTTTTTAATTTTATTAAATTGGACATCAAATTAATTTTAAAAATGTGGCCATTTTTATTCTTAATTTTA
>NTPY01000739.1:700568-734377 GCA_002922825.1 Brachionus calyciflorus
CAAAAATTAAATAGTGATGAAAAGAGATTATAAGTATTTTTTAAGAGCTCTAAAATATCGCTAATTTGAGTCAAACTTTCCCAGGCATTGTCATCTAAGCTCAAATTGTAAAACTAAAAATTCTGGCTTATTTTGGACTTCGGGTAGAAGATAAAGATTTTTTTATTCTCAAGGCTGTTTGAATCAAGTCGAAAGTTTAGTTTTTGAGTCTAACTTTACATAACTTAATGGTAAGCAATGATTTACACATGAAGCTTGTAAAGTCATTAAAAAAGGTTGTTAATTGAACTTGATTTTGTAGTTTGAAAATTTCAAGTAAAAATATCAAAAGTTTGAAGTAGAAAAAGATCTTTGATCATTAATAATTAAACACTCAATTGATTGCATAGCGAATTTTTAATAGACCAAAGTATCTTTTTAGTGTTTAAATAACGTTCAAAATTATTTAAAATAAAATGGTTTCTAAAAAATAGTGCGAATTTTACTGCATATTTAAATTTTTTTGTTTAGCAAAAAGGGCGGATTAAAATTTAAGAAAAATGTACACTTTCCCGCTTTTTTAATAGAAAAAATATCAAAATAAAATCTGATTATCAAATCGTGGTTTTAACCAAATAACCATGTAAATAAATGTACACTGTAAATATTTTAGGTGGAAAATTTGCTACATAAATGTGTATCATAAGTTAACCACATATATGTATAAAAAAAATCTCAAAAATGAAAAAAAAAAATTTCATAAAAAGTTCTCTTCTCATTTATGAGCACTCATTTGCTCATGCAATCACTTTTAAGACTAATTTTTTTCTCATAAATGTGGTTAACTTATAATACACATATATGTAGAAAAATTTTCACCTCAAATATTTACAGTGTAGTTAACGCTTAACTAAATAATGGTTAACCAAATTACGGTTAATTAACGGTTAACCGTTTTGTACACGTAACGACTAAACAACTCTAAACATTGTGCAACATAGAATGNTTTTTTTTAATTTTATTAAATTGGACATCAAATTAATTTTAAAAATTTGGCCATTTTTATTCTTAATTTTGGAAAATTGAATAAAAACGTTCAAGTATTGTTTAAATGCTTTAGATCTAATTTTTAATCAACAAAAATGATTTATATACCAATCTCTACCAAAAAAATTACTATTTTAATTATTCTAAATCTTTTTCACTCAAAAAGCTTTCGTTAATCCTTTTTTTATCTAAATCACATGATTATAAAATTTGTGCAATTAAGCACAAAAATAATTTTGCTTTAAAGCTATTGACTGACTTGGCCGATAAAGGCTCATTTGGAAAGCTATTCCTACAAACTACGATTCTGTCTGTTAAAAAATGTCTGTTAAAATTTCAGAGCTTGGTGTTCGCCTTAGATTATTCGCTCTTTGTAGGTTCAAATTCAGACTCTACGCATAGTTTTTATCATTAACTAAATGAACTGTTTCAACAGTCGAACATAATCCAGTCGACTAAGACATTTAGATCATCCTGTAAAGTCGCTGCAGCAAGGGTATTTGTACTCATTTAATATATTTTTAGATTCTTCAAATGCTTTTTAATGCGTCAATTTCATAATTAAACTCATTATTTTTATAGGGAAAAATAGCAATATTGAAATTTGAGCACTTTACTTTATTATTTTGAAGAACTTAAAAATCATTTACATTCATGAAACCTTTTTATTTGTTTTATTTTCAAATATAATAAATTTCCTTTTTTGACATTACCAAAAATACCTTAAGGCTGAAAGTACAAATAGAGATTTTCCTATTTAGAATTGACAATTTTTTTTTATTGTTGATTTTGATGACTCTAAAATATTTATATAAATAATTTACCTTTTTTTTGTTGGATCTTCACCCTTAATTTTTTATACTACGGTAAAATTTATATTAAAAGTTTTATCTTTTTTTAAACCTTTACGTTTATTTTAACAAAAAAGTAAAATTTAATTTTTTGAAAGTCAAACAAAAAAAAACTATTCATCATTGTTATTCAATAGTAGAAAATTCTAAATCAATTACTGACAAAGCTTTTAATTTATCATAAATTAGAGTTGTTATTTTTGGAATTTTTAAACTTGAAAAAATGAAAGCTATTTTATTTTTAATTTGGGTTCTGGTCATAGGCTTTTATGCTCATAAAAGCCCATTGACTCTTCCTGATCGAACAGTTATTATCCATTTATTCGAATGGAAATGGACAGATATAGCTGCCGAATGTGAAAGATTTCTAGGTCCAAAAGGCTATGCTGCAATTCAAATTTCTCCACCAAATGAACATGCTCTTGTAGACAAACCTTACAGACCATGGTGGCAAAGATACCAACCAGTTAGTTATAAACTTGTGAGTCGAAGTGGAAATGAACAACAATTTATAGACATGGTTAATAGATGTAATAAAGTTGGTGTTAGAATCTACGCTGATGCTGTGATTAATCACATGTCAGCCATAACTGCTCAAGGCTCAGCCGGGACCGAATACTATCCAGCCAACAAATCTTATCCAGGCGTTCCATATAATCAGAATGATTTCAATTATTTAAAATGCAATAGCTCAAGTGGTGGCATTGAGAGTTATAATGATCCATATCAAGTAAAAAATTGCGAATTGGAGGGACTACCAGATTTGAATCATAGTAAAGAAAATGTAAGACAAAAAATAGTGGATTATATGAATCGTTTAATAGATATCGGTGTGGCTGGTTTTCGTATTGATGCAGCTAAGCACATGTGGCCAGAGGATTTAAAAGCAATTTATTCCAAGTTAAAAAATGCAAGACAAGAGTAAGAAAACTTTTTAAAAAAATTCAATAAATTAACTTTTTTTTTATAAGTATTTTTGGTGCTGATAAAAAACCGTTTATTTATCAAGAAGTAATTGACTTAGGTGTTGAACCAATTAAAAATACAGAATACACTCGATTTGGTAGAGTTACTGAATTTAAATATGGTATGCAATTGAGTAATGTTATAATGAAACGAAATGGTCAAAAAATGGCAAATTTAAAAAATTTTGGTAGTGCTTGGGGTTTTATTTTAAATGATGATTCCATAGCGTTTATTGATAATCATGATAACCAACGTGGTCATGGTGCAGGTGGTGATATATTAACTCATAAATTCAAAAGAAACTACAAAATTGCTAATGCATTCATGTTAGCATGGCCCTATGCTTTTGTTCAAGTTATGAGTAGTTATGATTTTCCACTTTCTGAGAATTGGTTGGGACCACCAACAAATGGTGGAGGAGATACCAAAGATGTTATTATTAATTCGTAAGAATAATTATTTCTTATACTTTGACAATCTCTGTATAAAAAGGCTTTTCAACTAAAACCTAAAAAATTAGTCTGTTTTCTCTAGTCTTTATTCGAATTAATTTTATCTTTTAATTAAAGTGATGAAACCTGTGGAAATGGGTGGATATGTGAACATCGTTGGAAAACGATTTACAAAATGGCTGAGTTTAGAAATGTCGCAAATGGTGAGCCAGTAAAAAACTGGTGGGACAATGGTGGTAATCAAATAGCTTTTTCGCGTGGTGACAAGGCTTTTATCGTAATTAACAATGAAAATTTTGATCTGGACAATGTTTTAAAAACAAGTTTACCACCTGGTAAATATTGTGATATAATCACTGGTAACAAAGTAAACAATTCATGTACAGGAAAAATTGCTAAAGTCAATCTCGATGGAACAATCAAAGTTAATATACCGCATAACAGTGATGATCCTATTTTTGCAATTCATTCTTTAAGTCTCATAGAGTCATCAAAAATTGAAAATTTTTTTTGGCATGTAATTAATATTTGGAATAATTTTTTAGATTTATTTAGGAAAAAATAAATAGAATTTTTTTGCATCAAAATAATTTATTTTATAAAAAAAAAAAGCAAATCATTGGAAAAAAATTAATAAAAACAACTCTTAAAAAATTAGGCTCATCTCTTAAAGAACTAAAAAATTTGATAATAAACAAATGAGATGTAAATCAAGCGTTGTTGTTGTTTAAAACAAAAATTAACACAATATAAATCGACTAGAAATTCTCATGTGCTAATCACCGAAAATTTCACCAACAAATTCTAATCTAAAATTTTTCATCTAGTCTAATTTCTTAGAAAAAAAAAATTTTTTTTTTTTATTTCTTACGCTGAAAATTTATAATATTGAACAAATTTTTTCTCTTTTATAAAGAAAAATTTACCATCCGAAGTCATTTGAAAACCATTACAATTATTTAAATCCAAGCTTTTTTCAAAAAGTAAATCAGCTTGGTTTGATTTTAAATTAGGCCTATCGTAAATTCTCAATATTGAAAATACAGGATCGATTACTATACTTCTCATGAGACCATCGACAAAAAAAAACTCATGTCGACAATCTAAATAATACTCATGTAATAAATCACCACTAGACAAAGACATTATGCGCACCCAATAATCACCCTCTTCATCCGGCATTGTCTTTCTCATATAAACCCTATCGCCCTTAACCATTTCAATTGTATAGTCCTTACAAAAATATGGTCTATCTGCATACAAAGTCTGACCTATAGTCAACAATTTTTCCAAATTCCAATTATAAACATTTATTAAATTTGTCTTGTCCATTTGTATAAAGACACTGTGTTCATTGGTAATACAATTTATTATTTTCGAGTCAATTACTATTTCATTTTTTATATTTAAATTAAAGTCATATGTGCTTAGGGTGTAGGCTTGGCTTATTTCTTTACGATCATTGCGCCATAAACAGCGTCTATGTTGAACTAAAATTGTGTCTATTTGATTATGAGACACGTGTAAAGGCGTCGAGTCAAATCGAATGTCTAAAATGTCATTTCCGGTGTCGTCAACCATTTTTAAACTGGGTCCAACTACTAGGAGAAATATGTCTTGTATGGGCAATGCATAATCGATTATTTTGTCATTGTATGTAATTGTTTTTTCTATTTTACAATTTAAAACTTTTTCTATGTCTGTGAGATCACTGGTAAAATTGAGATCGTCATAAGTTATTTTGCCTAGGATATTGGAGTCGAGAATTTTTGTCGACTCTTCAAAATGTATTAAATTTTTACCGAATAATTTCGAATTTAATATTTTAATGTTATTTTTTAATTTGTACTCTTGGATTTTGGCTTCTTCGATCATTTGTTTGACTTGGTCCTCGTTTATACGACTTTGATTTAAGTATTTGTAATAGGATTTTATTTTTTGTGAATTTTCGTTGAGAATTTTTTCGTACAAGTCCTTTCTTTCGATTCGCATGAGATTTTCAATGCAGTTTTGTTCGTAAATACTTAGTTCATTGAGTAATTGTTCGCGATGATTGTTTATTTTTTCTATTAGTTTTTCTGTATTCAAATCGATTTGATTGCGAATTTTGTCACAGTAATCTCTTATTTTGTTCTCTGGATAATTTAAACGTGTTTCTATTTCGATCAAATCACTTTCGATTTCATTAAGTAATGTGTCGAATTGTTCGTATGATGCGCATCTTTAATAATTAAAGAAGTTTAATTATTTTAAAAATTAATTTATTTTTCCTTTTTCCGACAAAGAGAAATTCTTGCTCATCAGCTCAAACTAAAAATTTATTTTCTTGATAAATTTTTAATTTAGAAATAGATTTATAAGTTCTGCAAAATGTTGAAAAAGAGACCGAAACCGGGAGCGTTGTTTATGGTTGTAACAAAAATCGCTCTGCAAAGTACTTTGTGCTGAAAAAGAAATGGTGCAATTTTAATTGCGTGTTTTAATCAGACTTTTTTTATTGGTGTGCAAATTTGCACAGAATTCAGAAGTTTGTGAAATTTTGCAATAGAAAAGCTTTTCTGCAAATTTGATTTGTGATTCTTTAGTCTACATTTTTGGTTCATAAATTAACTTAAGTTCTTGAAAAAAAGTTCCATTAAAGAAAAAAAAAATTTTTTTTCTGTTTTGTTGGATGTAGCAAAAATGTAGCGATTTATACTTAAGAAAAAATTTGTTTGGTAAAATAATACCACTTAAAATGCTGAATTGAAATAAGTGAATAGTCCCTTGAAACTTGGGCTATTTTGACAGTTAAATCAAAACTAAAAAAATTGCAAAATTTTTTTTTGTATTTTAATCGAGAGCAACTATTTGAGTTTTGATATAACCTTATTGTTTTTTTTTTTGGAAAAGAAAGTAAATTAAATCTGACAAAAATTAATTAAAAATTTTTGGCTTCTAAATTTTAAAAATTAATAAATTTTAATTTGATTAAAAAAAAAATAAAATTACTAGAGCTTGAAAAAACAACCCTTTGAATTTTAATACGTAATTTAAGCATATTTTAAAATAAATTTAATAAAATTTTTTAAAATAACATCGAAATAATTCTAAAATTAACCCATATTTAACTACAAACAAAAATAGGGTTATTTAAAAAAAGGTAAGCGAGTTCAATAACATTTTTAGTTGCAGATTTTGACAATAAAATAATATTATCATAAAAATGAAAATTATTTTTGTTTAAATTATTTGAATTATTCAAAGGTAAATTATTAAACTTAAAGTATAAATTTTTGATTCGCCTTAATCGATTTCTTAACAAACAATTAAATTACTAAGCCTTACTTAATATTACATAAGCTTAACAAATCATAAATACATACCTATAGACTTTTTCCGGTTTAATATCTAAAGTCTTTACAATGAATTCATTAATTATAAAGCCTTCATCGGGCACTGCATGACTCTTACAACATATTGGACATTTTATAAAATTAAGTAAATTATAATTGCATAATTGATCAATACAATTTTGACATAGACTCTTGCCGCATGGTAATATTCTTGGCGAAACATATTTCAAAAGACACTTTGGACATTTTAATTGACTTTCTAATTTATCTAACTCGTAAAACATAGTTCTTCTAAATCAAAAAACTAAAAGAAAAAAATGAGCAAAAACTAAATTTGAAATTTACCTGAAAAAAAATAAAAATTATTTTTTTATTTTCATTTAAAGCTTGACTAAAGAATCACTTTTTCTTTTCAAAATGATTACATTTAGTGTATACACATATTTAATTAGAATACAAAAAAAAATAAAATTTTTTCTTTCTTAACCCAACAAACACACACAACAGCAGGAGTAGCATAAAATGCGAGTAGCGAGATTATTATTTGAAAAAAAAAATTTTTTTTTTCTTTTTTTTTTTCAAGAGTATATTTGTTATTGAAAAATAAGAAATATTGTTTCTTATAAATATATAATTAAAAAACGAGAGTAAATTTAAAATAAGTTGCTTAAGAATATTTAATCTTTTTAAGAAAAAAATAAAAAATTAATCTGAATTGTACATTTGAGTGAAAGATAAGACCTTGAAAAGTTAACTAGAATCCCAGACCGACTTTTCAGCATCAAATAATAAACAAAAAAAAAATTGAAATTAAACATAATTTACTCATGGCTTAAGTTACATGAAATTAAACAACAACAACAAAATTAAATTTCATGTTTTTTTTCTTGTAAATAAAGGTGCATTAATATTTTTTATAGGAGTCAAAAAAAAAAAAAAAATTTCTATTTTTCTTAAGTATATTTTGGTTTTCAGATGCTTAAAAGCTTTTTAGATTTAATTTTAGAAATATTATTGTTTTAGATTTCTTTTTTTTTTTTATAATTTCAAAAGTTTGGTATTAATCAGTCATTATTTAAGTGAGAATCATAAATTGCTTTATTCTTTCTAGTCATAAATTTAAAGAGTTAATTAATAATTACTTAAGACTCGGGGACATTAATTAAAAGAATGATAGAGTCACTCTTTCGAGTACTTAATCACAGTGAACCCTTGGAACACCTCGAAATCAATCAATACTTTACTTTTTGTTTATCTTTAGGTTTTTATTTAAATTTTAATTAAATATAAAAATGTTTATTATTTTGATAAGAAATAAACTTTGATTTTAACCTATCAATAAAAATAATAATAATAATAAATTTAAAAATAATTTTATTGAATTAAAATTTAGATCAAGAAAAATTGAATTTAAGCGCAAATACATTGAGCAGTTACATTACTGCATGAACCAGTAGTGTAAAAGGCATCTGATCTCCATCTACAGCTAACTAAACAAGCTAATTGATGATATTCAAATGATGGATCACAATAGAAAACACCCAAATTGGCTTTTTTGATGTCTGAAGCGCATTTTGAACAACCAGTATCTTGGATATCAGCAAAGCAAATATCACAACCACCTTTAATACAAACTGAACACTCTTGTAAGGTTTCAACACATGGTTTACATGAGGTTAACCATGATCTTGGCAAAATGCTTTCGGATTGAGCCAAAACAATTAAGCTGGCAACTAAGGCTAATACAACAACTGATCTCATTTTAATTTGAATGAAAATTCTTAATTATTTTGTTTACTATTCTCCATCGACTTTAAATACCAACAAAATAAAATGACATAAGTTTAAATTCTATAATTTTCCCAACGATTTATCTAAATTTATTTTATAAATTCATACATTTTAAGGGTGTTGTTTTAAGCATGCTTTAACATTTTAATAGAAATACGTTTACTTATTCAAGGATTTGAAGAAAACAAAAAATAGAAATCTCATCAATTTTTTTTTCTTTTAATAATCACCAATTTTGAGTACAAGCTCTCAATTAGTAAATATTTATTCAAATAGATTTAGGGCTTTATTGCGTTTTATCAACTAAATTTTCTTTATCTAGGCATTTTTAAAAATTTTTTTTTGATTTTTTCAAAGTTCAATTTTAATTAGACTAATTCTGAAACAAATTTATTTAAATTAAAAAAATATATTAAGAACATAAGCATTTCTGGGTTAATTGGTCGCAATTACCAATTGTAAAAAATGGTATTACATCTTGGTATCTACAATAGACATGACATGCTAACTTATGAAAATCAATTGTTGAATCACAAATGAATTGATTTTGATTGACAATTTTAATATCGGACCAGCATTTACTACATTCGGAATGGTCTATTTGAAAGCAGTAATCACAACTTGTTTTAATACACACAGAACACTCTTCTAATTCGGCTACACATGCTTTACATGATGTAAGCCAAGAGGATTCGACTTTACACAAAGTAAGAATCACAAAAATGAAAAATATAAACAGTTTTTGAGACATTTTTTTTGTTAAATTAAAAAAAAAATTTTAATTTTTATATATAACCTTTTGAGTCAATATTTTCACAAAAGATTTGAATATTTAACAAATAAAAAAAAAGTTATAAAATTTTTTTTTTAATTTTAATTAATTTTTATTCAAATATTTATTCATAAAGCTGTAAATAAATATAATTTTTTAAAAAAGATGGTATTGAAAATGTAAGGTTTCAAATACACTTCTCTCTCTCTCTCTTTTTTATTTGTTTAAGTATATCAAATTTGGGGTTTTTCAAGATTAGGTATAAACCTCAACATTTATCTTTGCAAAAAAAGCGCTGCGGTAATATTTTCAAATGTATTATAAGTAAAGATTGGAATATCGTTTAAGTAAATTCAAAAGGATTTACTTCAGACATGATGACTGGTATGAGGTTAAAATAATAAAAACTATTGATTCTTATATTAACACAAAATTAAGTCTTAATTGCTTTTCTACTAGAAAGAGAAAGAATTAGCAAAGTTAATGAAAAGTTAAACTCAATAATACCAAGATGCCGAAAACATGGTTGCTCGAATTTCTAATTTTTTTTTGAGTAAAAAATATCAGATTGAAATTTGAGCAAATAAACACTTTGCCCTAATAAACGCTTACTAAACTAAATATCTTTAAAACATTTAGCTTTTCCAAAGCACACAAATTTTAAAAAAATATTAACTAGAATTTTGATAAGATCTTTTAGATTTCATATTATTCTTTATTAAGATGTATTTGATTAAATAAAATTGATTCATATTGATTAAATAAAAAATCCTACGAATTTTTAAAGATAAACATTTTCTATTTAAAAATTCAAAGGGTTAACATATGCCTTATTATCTGAATCAATTTCTAATTGGCTTATTCTATGTTATATTGCTATTGATAAAACTATTTTTGTTAACTAGTTTAGACAGACTCTAAATAAAATAAATGATTTACATTCTATTACAATTTACAGAATACACTTATTTCGTTCAGAAAATAAGTTTTAGATATTTCTAACGAATAGTTCAAGCTGAATTTAAATTGATATTGTGTAAATGGTTATTGTGGTACCCACCACTTTTTAATAATTCACTTTATCAAAATGCCTGTTTAGTGCCACGCTTTTAGCACACACAAAAAGAGATTATAATTGCAAAAATCTCATGAGAAAAATAAAGATTACTATTCTGGCCAATCATATGTTCAGAAAATGATATTTATGAATATTCAGAAGCATTCGTTTGTATTCACACGAATTCTCTTGAATATTTATGAGTCTTTATGAATGTTTATGAAATCATTTGAACAGAAATGAATTATTATTTTTGGAACATATGAATGGTCAGCATAGTAATACGAACTTTTACCGTAAAACCTTGCTTATAAGCGACTAAAAATCGCTCTTTAGAAAGGTGAAATCATCATAAAGAAAAATGAATTTGGTATTTTGATTTGACTTATCCGATAGACTTTAGTATGGTCTATATAGTTATAACAAAATAAATTTTTTCTGTTTCCATTCTTCTAAAAAAAGGGGGGTTTAGGGAGCGCTTATAAACAAGGTAATACGGTATAGGAAATTTAAAAAAAAATTTTATTTTGGAAATGTTTTTTTCTGAAAAATTATTTTTTTTTTATTTTTCGTAAAAAAACCTTTTGTTAAAATTTTCCTTGAAAAGTTCGAAATGAGATCGAACATTACAAAAAATTGTTCGAACTAGCAGGTTCGAAAATAAATTTCGAACTTTTTTTTTCAGGATTCGATACCCGTTTGATGTCTCATTAGCCTAGTTCTTTCTTATATAACTTGGAGAGAGATATGTTGTTATCGTCATGCTGCTTTCCTAGCAAAATGTCTTGTTAGAAAAAATACAAATTAAGAAGCTTCTAAATTATATCTTGAAGCTACAGTACAATACAAAACAAAGTTAACGACCTGTTTAAGCACTGTTTATACAGAACATACACAGAAACATTTTAAATGATTTTTGATTGATTTTGTTTCTGTTCTGTGTTGTTTTTGTTTCGGTTCTGTGTCGGATATGTGTTTGCTCTGTTTAAACATTGTTTATGTTTTCGTTAACTTTGTTTCGGATTGTACTGTATATTAAGCAAAGATGCTTAAATTTTATGTCGTATTTTGAAATTAACTTTTGAGAAAAATAACAGATGCCATTTAAAGGTATAATAAATATTTGTAGACTATTATATATAAAAAGTATTTAGATCTAAATTATAGACAAAAAAATTTAAAGAATGCAAAAATCTTTTCAACTTTTGCTTTTTACTGTAGCTTTTGTAGCCGTTTTGACAGAATCAGAATCAATAATACCAAGAGTTTGGTTGAATTCATGTAGATTTTGAGTTTTAGAATTAAAAGAGTGTTCACTTTGTATAAAAGAAGGTTGTGACACTTGCTTTTCTTATTTCATTGATGCGTATTATTGTATAATATGTGGTTTTGAAATCCAAAGAACTAGTTTGGATACCTTCTACTGCGACCAATCATATGAATATCAACAATTAGCTTGTATTATTAGATGTAGATGGAGATCAGATGCTTTCTACACAACTGGCGTATGTGACAAACAAACTAATCAATGCATATGTTCTTGAATTTATTTTCTGTAATAAATAAGTGCTGCTAATTTAATTAATAAATTTCTTTTCCAACGAATAAACATAACGATTATTTAAAAATTTTATTGTTTTGAATAAAATATTTTTTGAATTGATCTAAGTAATATACCAAAAACAACGTAAATAAAAGAAAATAATTTTTAAAAGATTGATGTCCTAAAAATTTGTTAGTCTAGCTCTTAGAGGTATAAAAAAATCGGAACTTCTAATTTTAAAAAACCTAAATAAATTGTTAAAGTTAAGTGTTCGCTTATGATATATTGCCTAAAAATAAACTAGTTTTCTTTCGTAATTAATTAGAATCGTTATAAGGAACATCTAGCCAATCGAAAAAAGTTCTTAATGAATTTGTACATATACCATGATCTTTTTCCCTATCTTCAGCTCTCCAGGCTTGAAATACATCTTCACAGACTATGTCCTCATCGTAAATTAAATCAAATATAATTCTTATAAAACCTAAAAAAAAAATGCATTAATTTCATTACGATATAATAGTGTTTTGTTAAAGTATACCTGGTTGATGATTGAATCGGTAATCTAAAGCTTGAATAGCAAATAAAGATTCCAATTCATGATCTTTTTTATTAGCTATAAATTTTTTCAATATAGGTACTCGTTTTTTAAATAAATCGGCATCAAATTTATTATCAATATAACACGAATTACATAAGGATATAACAAGGGCTCTAATAAATTCTTTAGAATCACATTTAGGAGGATCATATTCGCTTTCTATTTTATCAAATATATCTTTGTTCTCAACTGATGATTTAAATAATTCATTCAATCTATTTTCAATTTGTTCAACTTTTGAATCAAACGAACAAGTTTTTTGTTCAGTTGTTTCGTTGGCTTCTCTTTTGGACATTGTTTTTTCAAATTATAGAAAGTATTCTAAATAAATCTAAGAATTTAGAATGTTTTTTTTTAAATGAAGGTAAGATCAAAATTTTTGTTTTTTTTTTTAACTCACATCTAATTTTTCTTCCCTTAAAAAGGTAGGGTTTTTTAAACTATTCAAAAGAATAGTCAGTATTTGAATTCAAAATTAAATGCGATGTTAAAATTTTTTGCAATATTTCACTTTTTGAAAATTAAAGCTTTAAAAACGCAATTGAAAATAAAAAAAAGATGCCGAATGTATGCTCGACTTTGATGTTCGTAAATGCATGAATAAATATTTATCTATACCTGCATGTAGACATCAAACTTTAGATAAACTGGCTATAGTTTTATCATATATTGAGTTTCGATTAAAACGATTCATCAAGTCTTTTTTAGAGTCAGTCAGTTTTAGAAATCGGTCATAAGAAGTTTTGAATTATTGAATAGTAATTGAGCAATTCTTTATTTCAAAAGTAACAACTAATAATGGTGCTTCTAAGTTTCTAATTTCTATTTATAACATTATAGGGATACATATTCTAATATTTAGAATATGTATTCCTCGTTTTATTTTTTTTCCAATTCTTTACCGTTTTTGAGCAATTAATAAATAAAATTGAACTTTATTTTTTTTTGATGAAAATTTTATTGAAACAAAAAAAACAGTTTAATTTGAGTTTTTATTTAATTTTTAGTGTTTAGTTTGTAAGAAACGGTTTAGTCTAGTGGCTAAGTTACTTGATTGAGACAGAGAGTCAAGGAAAAAATCATATCTTAAAAAAGAGCTTAAAAAACCTTGGGATTGGAATCTAAAAAAAAAGAGATTATTTATCAATACATAACACCTTATTCAAAACACTTGTAAAATTTTGACAATTGAAAATATCAACAACTATAACATTACTTTTGATATCATCATTATTATTATTATTATTACTTTTTGCAAAAATATGAGATTTTATCATGTCATTATTTTGCAAAATTTTTTCATCATAGATAATTTTTGCCTTATTACATTTTCCTAAAAAAATGTCAACAAGCGCACAATGAAAAATATTCCAAAACGACCTCATTTTTTGGCTAATATTTCCATTTTTTGACAAGATAAAATTTTTGGGTAAAACAACAATACCATATTTTTTTAGATAAAAATTGAACAAAATTTCAATATTTTGTACATCACAAAAATTATCCAAATCACCATCAAAATCATTTTCAAAAATGCTCTTGTTTGATTGTTTTAAAGATTTGTAAAAATCATAAAAACATTCTAAAAAAGTTTTATTTTTCATTTTATAACTTTTACCATTACATACACCAAATCCTTGATAATTTGCTGATTCTTTTGTCAAATCATCAATAAAAATTATGCATTTAATATTATCGAATTCTTGATAATTTTGAATCAAATTTAAGCATGAAAAAGCTAAAGATTTTTTATTTGGAATCATTTTTCTAGAAAAATATGCACCAAAACACATTTCGTTTAAATCAGTAAAATAACTTTTTCTAAATTCACGCATCAAAATATTTTGCCATATGTCATTCAAATAATAATA
The DNA here is from genome assembly GCA_002922825.1 of Brachionus calyciflorus. NCBI lineage: Eukaryota > Metazoa > Rotifera > Eurotatoria > Ploima > Brachionidae > Brachionus > Brachionus calyciflorus. The sequence continues at coordinate 714,834 of NTPY01000739.1, forward strand.
AACTCTCCAATCATAGTTCAATATGCCATAAAAGTTGTAATAATAAGAAGTTTTTTGCTTGTAAAATAATTTGTTGGTATTTTCAATATCATTTTCATAATATTCATAAAAAAAATCTTTAATAGAGTTTTTTGTTGAACTTTCTGGTGTAATGATATAATCACTTTTTGGGATAGAATTACTTTGTGATGCAGAAGATTGTACAAATGACAATGTAGAAGATTGAGGTGTTGTTGAATAATTGGCTTTGGTTTGATTATTAGATGAAATCATTTTCATCCTATATTCATTTATAATCAAATTTTGTAACTTGAAAAGATTGGAATTTCTAAGATGTTCTTGTCTTGTTTTGTTGAATAAATGTTCCATTTTAATAGAATTTACTTGTTTAAAATAAAAGCTTTTTATGTGTACGTAAAAATAATATAAAAAAATGTTAAAAATTTTCTTGAAATAAATACTTAATTTTTTTAAAAAACAACAGTTTTGTTTTTTAACTTTTTATGTTTTTAAACTTTTTTGTTTCTTAACTTTTTTGTTTTTTTTTATAAAAATGCTAACTTTTTGCTCAGTATCAATTACGTTGTTTTAGGTATATTACTTAAATGAAGTCAAAAAATATTTTATTCAAAACAATAAAATTTTTAAATAATCGCTATGTTTATTCGTTGGAAAAGAAATTTATTAATTTTTTATTTTATTTATTTATTAAGTTAACTGATCGAGCAATAGCTCCTTCAGAACAGTTTATACAAAAAAAACAAAAAACAAACACAAAAAAAAAAAAACAGTCAAACTAATAGGTAATCAGATTTTTAACTGGTATCGAAAATTATACATTAATTTTTACAATAATAATAGAAATAATAAAAAAGAAAATAAATAAATTTTTTTGATCGTTTACAGTTCTAGAAACTGGTCGATTACTAAATAAGAATTAGATAAAGGAGTTGGTGTACAACAATTTAAAGCATTTAAGCCCCTTTTGTACTCACTAACAAGCCTAACGATAATTGGAACAGACTTTTCTAGACCATTCTTTAGGTATCTATCAGTAAGTTCATCAAGTCTTTGATCCACTCTTAAGAGATTAAGGTTCTGGAAGCCAAGATGATGTAGAACCTCGGATGATGTGTCAAATGGAACTTTTAAAATACACCTTATAGCACAATTTTGTATCACCTGTAATCGTTTTATTAAGGTATTCCTGATAAGATTAGTACACGGAAAGAAATAATCAATAATAGATCCAATGAGTGCTTTGTAGATTAGCAGCACTTATTTATTACAGAAAATAAATTCAAGAACATATGCATTTATTAGTTTGTTTGTCACATACGCCAGTTGTGTAACAAACAAACTTATCAATCTGATCTCCATCTACATCTAATAATACATTAAAAGGTATTCAAACTAGTTCTTTTGATATCTCTTTATTTGATTTTTAAGAAAAATAAAAAAAAATATTTTTTAGAAAAAAAATATCCAAAATAAAGTTTTTATAGAATAATTTTAAGGCGTTCTAGAAATCGTGATAAAGGGGCCGGCTCCCATCATTTTGATTACTTTTAGACCCTAAAGCGTTATTAGTGCTTGGATAAACAATAAAATAGAAAGTAGAAAAAATTCTAAGGAAAAAAATTCAGTTGAAATTAATTCACTTTAAAAATTATAATTACATGATTAATTACTATATATTCATTTATTTATTTAAAGCCACGGCAAAGGCGATATGGAAGTGAAAGTTCATTTTGTATGACTTCCTTTGCTTTTATAATTTTCCTATAAAAATATAACTAAAGAATTTTTAAAATTTTTTACAGCTATTAATAAAAAAAATAAAATAAAATTTTCAAATTTTTTTTATTTATTTTTGTAATCGTATTTTTTACATTAAATTATCCTCTTATATTCCTTTTTTTAAAAAATGCAATCTTTAGTTTATCATTTAACATGTTCTTTCTTTCATTTCCTTCAAGTCTCAATATGTATCGTAGTTCAGCTATCTCATCGCTCTAATATATTTGGTTCTTTATTATTTGTTCAATCATTATTTTTTCTAGTCATTCCCACTCAACCAAGAAATAATCATCTATAGTCAACCAGTGCAAAAAATTCCAGCTGAACTCTGTTTGAAAACTTTTTTCAAATAATTTATGAAATAAAGGCGCTCTGTTCGAGATCTGCGTGACTTTTGAGATATTTCCACCCACACCCCTATTTTTGGTCTTTTTGAAAATTTTTAACATTTTTTTATATTATTTTTACGTACACATAAAAAGCTTTTATTTTAAACAAGTAAATTCTATTAAAATGTAACATTTATTCAACAAAACAAGACAAGAACATCTTAGAAATTCCAATCTTTTCAAGTTACAAAATTTGATTATAAATGAATATGGTAACCGTGAATTTCGACAAGTAAATTTCGACAAATATAATTTCGACATAATGAATTCGGCCAATTAGATTAGACATAAAAAAAAATTCGACAAGATTTATTTCGACAAGTATTAATTAGACATAAATAATTTTATAATTAGAAATATTTTTAGTCAATCAAAAAAATTCTAAAATTAAATAAAGTTAAAAAAAATTTAATCATTTAAACTCAATCATAAAAGATAAATGTTTCAAATAAGACATTTTATCACTGCTTGAATAATTTATAATTGCTTGATTTAATTTTTCCTCCAAAATAATATACCCAGCTTTTCTCATATTAACTAATCCAGTTGATAATTGAATGTACAAGTTTTCGGTATTCGATTGTTCTAATTTCAAACTATCTATTAAACACAATAGATGTGGATGAGATTTAATATTTGACTGTAGAGCATGATGCCACCCTTCAAGGTTTTTATTTGTACGTGGTAAACCTTGAAGGGTCCTGTCATGACAATTCCATTGTTCAATTTGAAATTGTGGGGTTTTGCGCTTTACCGGCCTCTGGTCATAGGTCCAATATAAAATTTCTCAAAATAGGTGTACAATTTTTGTAAACTACTATTTGTAACTACTTTTTTTAAAGACTCAAAAGCGATTATAACATCATCTATTGGTTCAAATGCCAAACAGGCAAGCATTTTACAATACATACGAATTTCTTCATTAGTAGTATAATCGGTAACAAGGCCACAGTCTTGAACATTGACTTTTACAAGTGGAAAAAGCACCCATGAATTTCACATTCTGGAAAAATTTCTTCTATTGAATTTATAATTGCAAGCTCATAGTCACATGATAATGATAATGGATCATTGTTCAACTTTTCTTTTAGTAATTCGAAAAATTTTGTATAAGTAGCTTGTTGTTTATTCACAAAAAGGCCATAAACTAAAGGCAAATTTTTCCCATTTTTCAATATATGCACAGTAAAAAGTTGCTTGAATAGGCTCGGTGCTGCATCAAACGTGCCATCACACAACCAGCGTCTATTTTCATTTAGCAATTGGAGATTTTTATCAGTGGTAAAGATCATCATGCGATTACTGTTATCAGTGTCAAGACCAAAACTATCGAAAAAAATAAAATTTTCATTTTTGTATGTACTTTTAAAATCTTCATGTAATTATAATTTTTAAAGTGAATTAATTTCAACTGAATTTTTTTCCTTAGAATTTTTTCTACTTTCTATTTTATTGTTTATCCAAGCACTAATAACGCTTTAGGGTCTAAAAGTAATCAAAATGATGGGAGCCGGCCCCTTTATCACGATTTCTAGAACGCCTTAAAATTATTCTATAAAAACTTTATTTTGGATATTTTTTTTCTAAAAAATATTTTTTTTTATTTTTCTTAAAAATCAAATAAAGAGATATCAAAAGAACTAGTTTGAATACCTTTTAATGTATTATTAGATGTAGATGGAGATCAGATTGATAAGTTTGTTTGTTACACAACTGGCGTATGTGACAAACAAACTAATAAATGCATATGTTCTTGAATTTATTTTCTGTAATAAATAAGTGCTGCTAATCTACAAAGCACTCATTGGATCTATTATTGATTATTTCTTTCCGTGTACTAATCTTATCAGGAATACCTTAATAAAACGATTACAGGTGATACAAAATTGTGCTATAAGGTGTATTTTAAAAGTTCCATTTGACACATCATCCGAGGTTCTACATCATCTTGGCTTCCAGAACCTTAATCTCTTAAGAGTGGATCAAAGACTTGATGAACTTACTGATAGATACCTAAAGAATGGTCTAGAAAAGTCTGTTCCAATTATCGTTAGGCTTGTTAGTGAGTACAAAAGGGGCTTAAATGCTTTAAATTGTTGTACACCAACTCCTTTATCTAATTCTTATTTAGTAATCGACCAGTTTCTAGAACTGTAAACGATCAAAAAAATTTATTTATTTTCTTTTTTATTATTTCTATTATTATTGTAAAAATTAATGTATAATTTTCGATACCAGTTAAAAATCTGATTACCTATTAGTTTGACTGTTTTTTTTTTTTTTTGTTTGTTTTTTGTTTTTTTTGTATAAACTGTTCTGAAGGAGCTATTGCTCGATCAGTTAACTTAATAAATAAATAAAATAAAAAATTAATAAATTTCTTTTCCAACGAATAAACATAGCGATTATTTAAAAATTTTATTGTTTTGAATAAAATATTTTTTGACTTCATTTAAGTAATATACCTAAAACAACGTAATTGATACTGAGCAAAAAGTTAGCATTTTTATAAAAAAAAACAAAAAAGTTAAGAAACAAAAAAGTTTAAAAACATAAAAAGTTAAAAAACAAAACTGTTGTTTTTTAAAAAAATTAAGTATTTATTTCAAGAAAATTTTTAACATTTTTTTATATTATTTTTACGTACACATAAAAAGCTTTTATTTTAAACAAGTAAATTCTATTAAAATGGAACATTTATTCAACAAAACAAGACAAGAACATCTTAGAAATTCCAATCTTTTCAAGTTACAAAATTTGATTATAAATGAATATAGGATGAAAATGATTTCATCTAATAATCAAACCAAAGCCAATTATTCAACAACACCTCAATCTTCTACATTGTCATTTGTACAATCTTCTGCATCACAAAGTAATTCTATCCCAAAAAGTGATTATATCATTACACCAGAAAGTTCAACAAAAAACTCTATTAAAGATTTTTTTTATGAATATTATGAAAATGATATTGAAAATACCAACAAATTATTTTACAAGCAAAAAACTTCTTATTATTACAACTTTTATGGCATATTGAACTATGATTGGAGAGTTTATTATTATTTGAATGACATATGGCAAAATATTTTGATGCGTGAATTTAGAAAAAGTTATTTTACTGATTTAAACGAAATGTGTTTTGGTGCATATTTTTCTAGAAAAATGATTCCAAATAAAAAATCTTTAGCTTTTTCATGCTTAAATTTGATTCAAAATTATCAAGAATTCGATAATATTAAATGCATAATTTTTATTGATGATTTGACAAAAGAATCAGCAAATTATCAAGGATTTGGTGTATGTAATGGTAAAAGTTATAAAATGAAAAATAAAACTTTTTTAGAATGTTTTTATGATTTTTACAAATCTTTAAAACAATCAAACAAGAGCATTTTTGAAAATGATTTTGATGGTGATTTGGATAATTTTTGTGATGTACAAAATATTGAAATTTTGTTCAATTTTTATCTAAAAAAATATGGTATTGTTGTTTTACCCAAAAATTTTATCTTGTCAAAAAATGGAAATATTAGCCAAAAAATGAGGTCGTTTTGGAATATTTTTCATTGTGCGCTTGTTGACATTTTTTTAGGAAAATGTAATAAGGCAAAAATTATCTATGATGAAAAAATTTTGCAAAATAATGACATGATAAAATCTCATATTTTTGCAAAAAGTAATAATAATAATAATAATGATGATATCAAAAGTAATGTTATAGTTGTTGATATTTTCAATTGTCAAAATTTTACAAGTGTTTTGAATAAGGTGTTATGTATTGATAAATAATCTCTTTTTTTTTAGATTCCAATCCCAAGGTTTTTTAAGCTCTTTTTTAAGATATGATTTTTTCCTTGACTCTCTGTCTCAATCAAGTAACTTAGCCACTAGACTAAACCGTTTCTTACAAACTAAACACTAAAAATTAAATAAAAACTCAAATTAAACTGTTTTTTTTGTTTCAATAAAATTTTCATCAAAAAAAAATAAAGTTCAATTTTATTTATTAATTGCTCAAAAACGGTAAAGAATTGGAAAAAAAATAAAACGAGGAATACATATTCTAAATATTAGAATATGTATCCCTATAATGTTATAAATAGAAATTAGAAACTTAGAAGCACCATTATTAGTTGTTACTTTTGAAATTGTTCAATTACTATTCAATAATTCAAAACTTCTTATGGCGATTTTCTATGTCCTTCTGTTCCACATTGGAAGCATACTTATATATTTTTTTTACATTCAATTACCTTATGTTCAAATTGTGAACGCTTCAGTTTCGCACCTCTTCTTTTTAAATTCAATTCCCTCTCTAAGTGCTCTTATAAACTCTTGTTCTTGAGAGTTTTTATCATAAAAACCAAAGTTTAAACTTTTTTTTTAATATATTATAGTTCTAATGTTGCATCAAGTTTTTTATTTTCAAAATATATGCATCGAGAAAAGATAACTTATTTTTTGATTCTTTTAAATAGCCTTTAAGAAAAGTTAGAGATTTGGACGGAAGCAAACATTCATAGAGACGACAAAGCTCCAGTTTCAACTATTACTACTGCTAAATTGTACTGAAAATACTAATGAGTCTAAGTGAATGTGATCTGAGTTGCTTGACTTTTATTCATTTAAAAAAAAAATCTAAGACAAAATTTTTGCATTTAATTAAAATTCCAAAAAAAAAAATTTGCATTTTTTTTTGATTTCAAAGCGAAAAAAAAAAAATTCTTGAAATAATTTTTTGAAACGGGAAAAGTAAAAAAAGTAAAAAACACTCATCACCAAAAACAAAACAAAAAAGAATGGAATCCTTATTAGAAATAAGCAAAAAAAATTTAAAAATTTTAAGAAAAAAACTTTTAGTTAATAAAAAATTAATTGCAAATACTGTAATTCAAAATTTTTAAATAACTCTCTAAAAATCTTAAATTTAATTTTTTATTCAAAGCTTAAATTGTCATCTATAAACGATGTGAATGATTTAGTACTGTCCAAAAATGATCAACAAATTCTTATTGATCTAAAAAAAACACGTCGTATCAAAAACGAAAACAATCTTGAACTCTTAAAAGAAATAACATGTTCCAAAGAGACCAAGATTATATCGTTTATGGAACAAGAGTCGGACTCGACAAGGGTCCTTTTCGACGATGAACAAAGTATTAAAGAGGAAAATGAAGGTCCTAAAAATGACTATTGTCAACATTTTGTCGATACTCAACAACGTCCTCAAAATTTCATTCGAGATCCTGGTCTAACTGAACGCTTCGAAGAATATCCCAAACTGCGCGAATTAATTAAACTTAAAGACGATTTAATATCAAAAACAAATGCACCTACGAGACCTATGTACATAAAATCCGATTTAGTATCAAAAGACGGTGGGGACTTTTCTCTAGCCGAATTGACTGGTAGTGAATTCGATGTGATTCTAATCGAACCACCAATTCTAGAATATCAAACAAATAATAAAATTTTTTTCAATAAATTTTATACATGGGATGAAATTAAGAGTATAGACATAGCTAGTATTACATCACAACGAGCTTTTATATTTTTATGGTGTGGCTCTGGTGTGGGCCTGGATAAAGGCAGAGAGTGTTTAAAAAAATGGGGATTTCGTCGATGCGAAGACATCGTTTGGATAAAAACTAATAAAATAAGTCAAACTCAAAATAGAAATTTAGACAATGGGTCTATTTTACAACGTACTAAAGAGCATTGTTTAATGGGAATTAAAGGAACAGTTAAGAGATCACAAGACGCTAGTTTTATACATACTAATATAGACATTGATTTAATAATATCAGAAGAGCCTGAAGAAGGATGTCCGAATAAACCAGAGGAGATATTTCATATAATAGAACATTTTTGTTTGGGTAGAAGACGTTTGTATTTATTCGGAAGAGAAAATACACTACGTCATGGTTGGCTATCGGTTGGACCAGATTTTTCCCAAACTAATTTCGATAGGGATATTTTTAAAAGTTTATTCAACACTGGGAATTTAACTGGTACATCTGAAAGAATCGAATTATTAAGACCTAGAACCCCACCCATCAAAACTAAAATGCAATTAATACAACAACAACAACAGCAGCAGCAACAACAACAACAATTAAATAATGTGGATCAAATCAATTTTCAAAATAATGTGAATAATGTAGAAAATGTAAATACGATTGGATTTAATGTTGATTCGAATAATCAAACAACAAGTGAATTCGATACTGTTTGATTATATAACAACCTTTTTTTTTCTAATATTTTTGGTTTATTATTTAAAGCTAATAAATTATTTTATCCAGAAAAGAATTTTTTTTATTTTTTTCAAAGTTTACATCATTAAAACATTATGTTTGTTTTTTATTACCAAAAAAAACACGCCTGATGTTAAAAACTAATTGTTTCTTTTTAAAAGAAATAATTTTTGGATATAAAGTTTATTTGATTTTAAAATGAAAAACGAAGTTAAGTATCGCTTGGTTTCGGGGTTCCAAGCCAAGTCGTAGTCTAAGAGTCGAGTTCGCAGTCATTAAGTATCTCGGATGAGTGACTCTGTCTATCGACCCAACGTCCCCCAGTTTTTCATTTCAACAATAAACTGCTTTAATAGAATCAAACTTTAATAATTCATAACCAGAAATTTGAAGCTAGTTTTTTTTTATATTGTTAAATATCTCTCATTCACCAATTTTTTTCTTTATCATAAAATCTAAAAAAACTTATTTTTGCTTTTTTGGATTTCATTATCTTTTAAAAATTTACATAACTCAAACCACGTTTTTAAATATTTAAAAAAATTTTTTTTTTTTTTTTTTATTTTTTTTTTTTAATCAGGTCATAAATCATAAAGTTGAATAAAAAAAAATTAAGTTACTTGTGTAAGCTTATCCCTATTCAATTAAGCTTAAAGCAATTTTTAATTCAGTTTTTCTTAGTTGTTTTCAAGGCATTTCCAATTAATTTCTTGTAGAAATAAACATAAAAAAAGCAACATAATTTATTAAGCAATAATTTCGAATCATAATAATAATAATAATACGAAAAAAGAAGCATTTCTCCCACTTAGTTATAAACAATGTCGCTCTGATTAGAAAGGTATTTTGCGTCAGGAAAGTTTGGTTCCAATCGATTTTTAATTAAGATTTAGAAACAATTTAAACTTGTCTCAATTAATTTTTTTTTGAAAAAAAAAATGTTTTAAAAATATTTTGTTGTGGTTGAAAAAATAAAGAAAATAATTTTTTTTTAAAATAATGAGTAGTGATGAAAGTACGGAAATAGCGGGTGTTTCTAAGACGAATTCGAGCGAGAGACTCGAGTCTAAATCACCAATTAATGTAATACAATTGAATAAGCTTCTCAAATTATCCAATCCAAATTTGAAAAAATCACAATCTCAATTGGCTTTGGACGAAAGAGAAGACGATTTAGAAATAGATGAATCTATTGATCATAACATATCAGAAATACTAACAGCTTCATCATCAGACTCAAGTTCAAATTCAGACTCAAATTCAACAACCACAACAACAAAGCGTATACATCGTGTTGTCTTAACTGGTGGACCATGTGCTGGTAAGACAACATCAATAAACAAAATTAAAAACTTTTTCGAAAATATCGGATGGAAAGTTTTTTGTGTGCCTGAAACAGCAACTATACTTTTATCAACAGGAATCTATTTTTATGATCTCGGAAAACATAGTAAAAAGTTAAAAAGAAATTTAATTTTAAAAAGTTTTTTAAAATTTGTTTAAATATTTAAAGCAATTGATTTTCAAGAAAATTTATTGAAAACTTTGCTACAAATAGAAGATTCGATTAATCAAGCAGCAAAGCATTATTTTCAAGAAAAAAATCAAAATGTAATAATTATATATGATAGAGGAGCAATGGATCCAGTTGCTTATTTAGATGAACAAGATTGGGAAATTTTGAAGCAAAGAAATCCAGCTTGGAACGAAGTTGATCTTAGAGATAATCGCTATGATCAAATTATTCATTTAGTAAGCTTATCATTATTAATTTATAAAAATGAAAAACGAAGTTAAGTATCGCTTGGTTCCGTGGTTCCAAGTCAAGTCGTAGTCTAAGAGTCGAGTTCGCAGCCATTTTTAAAAGGAAGTGCTCGGATGAGTGACTCTGTCTATCGACCCAACGTCCCCCAGTTTTTCATTAATAATAAAGAATAAACTTTGATTAAAAAATTATTTTCTAAAGATAACAGCTGCTAAAGGCGCTGAGCAATTTTATACTTTGGATAATAATTTAACTCGTACAGAAGGCATTGATCTTGCCAGACAATTAGACCAACATATAGCAAAGGCATGGATTGGACACCCGTATAAATATGTCATTGATAATTGTACTGATTTTGAAATAAAAATAGCTCGAGTTTTACAAGCTGTTTGTGATAGAGTTGGTCTACACTTTAAGGGTTTCGATATTGGAAATAGAAAAAGAAAATTTTTGGTCAAATCCTTGCCGGATATTACCGAGTTTCCGCCTTTTCAAGATTTTAATGTTGTTCATAATTATTTGGTCTCAAATTCGCCTAAAGCTCAAGCTAGAATTCGCAAGCGAGGACAATCAAGTAAGTTCAAATTAAAAAAAATAAGCCAATATTTAAGCTTCTGGTTCAATTGAATTGAAAAAAAATTCTCCAATATTTTATATTCTTTTTTTTGTTGTTACCTTAATTTTAATATTTAGGCGTTTTAATTTTTATTTAAAAGAATTTTTCAAACTTTATAAAAAGGTTTTATAAATTTCAATTGATTTTAATTGTTTTTAAGATATATGGTCCTATACATATACGGTAAGATTTGTTCGTAATGACCAAACAGTTGAGACACATAGACAAATTGACAAGAGAGAATATGCAGTAAATTTTCGAAAAATTAAAAAAAAATTTTTTTTTCAAACTTCTTTAATTTTTGTTTTAAGATGTTATTAAAGACTATAGATAACAAGCATTTTACAATTTATAAATTAAGACGTTGTTTCGAATGGAAACATCGTTATTTTCAATTAGATTTTTATGAAGAGCCTTGTAATCCAAGTTGTCGTGGTTTAATAATAATGACAACACGTTGTATGGATGAGGATTTGTTACTACCCGATTTTCTTCAAATTGAAAAAGAAGTTACAAATGATCCCAATTATTCAATGTTTAATTTATCAAGAAAGATGAATAATATTTAAACAAAAAAAAATAATTTTTTTTTCTATTTTTTTTAAGCTCAACAAAAAAAATGATTTATATTAAAAAATTGTAATTTTTTGAAAAATTTTAATAAAAAAATATTTTCTTTTTATTATTTAATAAAAAATTTTTTTAAAAGTAGTCCAGGACATCTGGTGTTAATTTTTTTATTTAATTTATCTTTTAAAAAGCTTCTATTTTATCTGTTTTTAATTAATGTCTTAGAATATAAAAGTCATCAATTTTCTCTTGAATCTTATAAAAATATTAAATTTAATTTTGTTTGAATTAAATGCAAAATTTAATCGCCAAAATCTTAAATCCAAATGGTTAAATTTAATATTTGAAAATTTAAAAAAGAAAATCACATTTTTTAAAATTTTAAAAATTGTTTTTTTTTTGTTGTTTTTGTTAGAGAAATGATAGAAAATTCGAGTCAAAGTGTTATGACTGATCGACTGGAATCCACCAAGTCACCTAGTCTAGTTCATTTGAATAAACTTCTCGAATACTCTAAGCAAAAACAAGCTGATTTGACTCATGAATTGGAAATAGAAGAGACTGTAGACAATAATTTCACTGCTTTAATTAGTCCGGTTTCTTCAAATAGTTCATCAACGGAGTCCGATTCTAACGTCGAGACAACAAAGCGTATCCACCGTGTTGTCCTAACTGGTGGTCCTTGTGCTGGTAAAACAACATCAATCAACAAAATTAAAAATTTTTTCGAAAATATTGGATGGAAAGTTTTTTGTGTGCCTGAAACAGCAACCATACTTTTGTCGTCCGGTATTCTCTTTAGTGATCTCGGTGAAGAAAGTAAACTAAAAACAAAAAAATAAAAAAAAATTTTTTTTTTTAAATTTATATTTTTGATAGAAATTGATTTTCAAGAAAATTTATTGAAAACTTTATTACAAATAGAGGACTCAATAAATAAAGCTGCTAGATTTTATCATCAAGAAAAAAATCAAAATGTAATAATAATATATGATAGAGGCGCCATGGATCCAGTTGCTTATTTAGACGAACAAGATTGGGAAATTTTGAAGCAAAGAAATCCAGCTTGGAATGAAGTTGATCTTAGAGACAATCGCTATGATCAAATTATTCATTTAGTAAGCTTATTATTATTATTAATTTAAAGAATGAAAAACGAAGTTAAGTATCGCTTGGTTTCGGGGTTCCAAGCCAAGTCGTAGTCTAAGAGTCGAGTTCGCAGTCATTAAGTATCTCGGATGAGTGACTCTGTCTATCGACCCAACGTCCCCCAGTTTTTCATTTTAAAATAAAGAATAAATTTTGTTAAAAAAATTATTTTCTAAAGATAACAGCTGCTAAAGGCGCTGAACAATTTTACAGTTTAGACAATAACTTAGCTCGTAGCGAGGGTATAGAACTAGCACGTTATTTAGATGAAAGAGTAGCTAAATCTTGGATAGGCCATCCTTATAAGTATGTCATAGACAATAACAATAGCTTTGAGATCAAAATAGCTCGAGTTTTACAAGCAGTATGTGACAGAGTCGGTCTTCATTTCAGAGGCTTTGACGTTGGAAATAGAAAGAGAAAATTCTTAGTCAAGTCCTTACCAGATATCACAGAATTTCCACCTTTTCAAGATTTTAATGTTGTGCATAATTACTTGGTATCAAATACCCCAAAAGCTCAAGCTAGAATTCGCAAGCGAGGGCAAGCAAGTAAGGAAAAAAAAAATTTTTTTTTGAAATTTTAGTCTAATCTTTTGAACTTAAGATATTTGGTCGTATACATACACAGTTAGATTTGTTCGCAATGACCAAACAGTTGAAACCTATAGACAAATTGATAAACGAGAATATGCTGTAATTTTTTAACAAAAATTAACAAAAAATTTTTATTTATTAAAAAAATATTTTTGTTTTAAAGATGTTGTTAAAAACAATAGATAACAATCATTTCACAATTTATAAACTAAGACGTTGTTTCGAATGGAATCATCGCTATTTTCAACTTGATATGTACGAAGAACCATGTAATCCAAGTTGTCGTGGTCTTATGATCTTAACTACACGTTGTTTAGATGAAGATTTAGTCTTGCCTAATTTCTTGGAAATAGACCGTGAGATCACCAATGAGCCTGATTATTCAATGTTTAATTTATCTCTGAAAAAATAATTAAAGGGAGACTTAACATGAAAAAAATTTAGGCAAAATAAAAAAAAAAATTTATTTTTTATTAAATAAAGTTTTTGAAATGTAACATTTATTTGGTCCTTTAACATCATAAATAATCCGAAATTCATTCTTATTTAAATCAAAATCATAAGTAACATCATAATTATCCATTATACATAAATGTTTATCCTTAAGTATTAAATTAGTCTTATTTATCTCTTCTTGTTTATTCAAACCAAGTCTATGAAAATATCTATTTCCTTCGAGTCTATCATTAAAATAAACTTTAACATCGTTGTCTTCCAAACGATACAAATAGCTGCGACTAGCTTCTAGTACAATACCAGAATCAAATTGAAAAATACCTTTTTCTTCATAAAACAACTCATTTTCTTTCGTTGTCTTAGTGAAATTAGCAATTCCATTAAACGAACCTGAATTAGTAATAATTCTCGATACATTCCATGTGCCTTGTAAAAAATTAAAAACTTTTGTTGCTAAATTCATAATTTTGAAAAATTATAAATTTTTTTTTTTTTTTACAAAAGACACTTTGAAAGACTTGATTTTTTTTATTTAGAAAAAAATAAAAAATTTCAAATTATGTTTAAAATATTTGTAAATTCAGATGAAAATTGGATCAAATCTCGGTCCAAAATACATCAAAATTTAATTATAATTGGCTTAGCATGGTTTCTATTATTCACTGCTTTTCAATCGATGGCCAATTTACAATCGAGTTTAAATAGTGACTCGGGTTTGGGTACCCTAAGTCTTAGTACTATTTATATAACTCTAGTAATATCATGTTTTTTTTGGCCACCGATTATGATCAAGCATTTGGGTATAAAAAAGACTATTTTATTCAGTCAATTTGCTTATTTAATTTTTATAGCTGCAAATACTTATCCAAAATGGTATACTCTTCTTCCATCAGCAGTTATTTTAGGAATATTTGCAGGACCATTATGGACAGCTAAATGTACTTATTTAACCGAAATAGCCGGTTTCTATTCGACATTGTCAGGAGAGCTTAACGAAGCCGTAGTAAATCGTTTTTTTGGCATTTTTTTTGCCATGTTTCAAATGAGTCAAATAGCTGGTAATTTAATAAGCTCAACTGTTTTAAAACCAGAAAATTTAGATGGACAAAAAAATGTCAATTTGGCTATATGTGGTTATAATGAGTGTCCTCAAATAGTGAGTGAACAAGGTGTAAATTTAAAAAAAGCCGAATTATCCACAGTTTATACTCTATGCTTTATTTATATATTCCTAGGTTTTATGAGTATTTTATTAATTAAATTAGCTCTAAGTGAATATAAAAGTTATAAAATATTAGAAGATAAAAAAACAGAGATTAATTTTGACATATTTATGAGTACTATTAGACAATTGAAGAATAAAGAGCAATTGTTAATTTTACCATTGACTCTATGGTTAGGTTTTAGTTTAGCATTTATTGGCGCTGATTATACGAAATCATTTATTTCGTGTGCTAAAGGAGTTGATTATGTAGGATTTGCAATGATATTTTTTGGTTTGCTTAATGTCATTGGAAGTTATGTGTTCGGTTTGTTGGTTAAGTATATAGGACGAGTACCGTGTTTTTTATTTGCTGCTTGTTTAAATTATTTTCTTATGATTATAATGATGAAATGGGATTTGGCGACAAATGATTATTTATTTTATTTAATACCAGCTTTATGGGGTTTGGCCGATTCAGCATGGCAAACACAAGTCAATTCAATTTATGGCGTTTTATTTAAAACAAATCAAGAAGCAGCATTTAGTAATTTTCGTTTATGGGAATCTGTTGGCTTTGCAATCTCATATGCTTATTCGAATTATTTGTGTATATCGACTAAGCTTAATTTAATGTTTTTTTATTTGACTATGGGTATGTTGGGATACTTATGCATCGAATATAATCAGAATAATTTAAATTTTTCTAAACTAAATAATTTTAAAGCTTTAATGACAGTTGTCTTAGGCTCTTTTTTTACTTACTTTTACTTTTTTATGTAAATTGTTTTGCTTTTATTTTAAAATTTAGTTCACAATGTTAAATTTAAGCAAATATTTATCAAATATTCAAATAAAAATATTTAAAAAAATTTTTTCTTAAATTAATCTATCAAAGTTAATTTTAAATGAATTCTGAACGAATTATATTAAAGGATCTAATAATTAGAGAAATATAAAAGCATAAATTAAGACTAGTGTTTTGTGTAAGAACTAGATAGCATGTCTTTCATGCTTTAGTGTTTTTGAATAATTGGGTGCGTGTTTAAAGTTAAAAAATTCAAGTGATTTCAATTAGGATTGTTAAAAGAATTTTGAAATTCAATTTTTTTCCTCACATCGAAAAATATTTAAAAATATCTTAAATTAAAATTGAAAAGAAAAATTTCAAAATTTTCGATTTCATTTTATAAAAAAAATGAAAACTCCAGGTATTTTCGTTTACAGAGAAAAATTAATAAATCTAAAAGGATCTTTTTAATTTAAACACACCTTGAATTTATTCGAAAAAAGCTTTGAAAATTGAAAGGGAATAGATAACAATATACGAAACAAAAATGAATATCAAGTACCTTTTTAAAGGTAAATTCAATGACTTAATTTAAAAAAAACATTTGACTATTATTAGTCGAAATTTATAAATAATTTTTTGAATTGTTGATTTTGAATTTGATTTTTTGAAAAAATAAAATTTTAAAATTTAATTTAATTTTTGAAGTTTTATTAAATACTAATTTGAATTATAAATGGTGCCCAATAATGCTTGGCAGTTCTCACTTCACTTTGTAACTAAAACTATTCACTGCCTTTTTTTTTTGTTCAAAAGTGACACGCTCCACTCCTCTTTTAATTCTTCTATAAATTCTTCCCTATTTAAATATTTATTTGACCGCATAATAAATAATCATTTTATTAAGATCAATAGCTCATTTTAATCAGGACTTTATTCTCTACAAAATGACATATAAAAAGTTGTATCCCTACTTTCATAACCTTCGAGGACAATTTAGGGTCGAGGTGGTGGTCAAAACCGAGGATTGTTCATATTGAAAAAAAAAATTTTTTTTTAAAGACTATTATTTTCGGAAACTAGACAAAATTCTGTATAAGATAGTAAATTTTCATAATTTTATCAAGATCCGATAATAACTTTTTTTTAATTCGAAAAAACTGCCAAGCATTATTGGGCACCCGTTATAATTATGATAAATGAACGAGAAACCTAAAAATATAATTAAGTTTATTAAGTCGATTTCAAGCTGTAGTTAAATTAATTTTAAATTATGAATTTTTATTTAAATCTACTCAAAAAATAAAAATGAAAAGTTAAATTTTAGAAGCCGACATTTATTTTATGTTTTTCTATTTTAATATTTCCATCTTATGATTCATTGAAACTATTTATTAATATGCAGCATCTTAGTCATGCTAGAATCGACAGTTTTTTTTCCTAACTTCAGTATTTGCTTTGTAAAGCAAATTTCAATTCATTCAAATTGCTATAACATTTAAATGGAAAGTGATAAATTTTGCAATTTTGCTTTACTCAAAAATATAGGCTTTCAAAAAGTCTTTAAAAATTCAAAATTTGCACGCTATTGGCAATCTAGCAATAAATTTTTTGTATGGAGACTTAGCAAGCACATGAATATAGAGCGTCTTGGAAAATTTCATCCTCGATACAAAAAAGTAAGATTACTAGAAGAGGTAATTCAAACTAAGAGTCAAATTTATTACTAGTCGAGTTTCTTGTAACGACTGTCAGAATCTAATGGGGCCTTGCTTGGACGAAGACTTTAAGTCACAGTATTACGACTCCAACATTTTAATACTAATATAAGTAACTGATCAGACAACTAGTTATAACTATATTGAGATTTATAAACTCATTCATTTAAATTTGAACTTTTGAAATCTTTGAATTAGTACTATATGTTTGTGTATAACATCTTTACCCGGATATATTTTCAATATAACAATATGAAGATAATTCATTAAATTAACAAAATTTCTCACTATTTTTAAGTTTAATTTATAATAAATTAACATTTTTTTAACTTGTTAATTTTAGATTGTTAGGTCACAAAGTCTTTTTTTTATTATTATTTGGTTCATCATCTCAGCCAAAATAAACCAAAAGACTTGAACAAAATGGAAAAGTTAAGAAAATAAAAGGATTGGTTTTAAAATAACTCACTGTGCAAGTAATTGCGTATTTAATTTTTTTAAGCAAAAAAAAACAAATTGAAATTTGAACAAAATTAACACTTTGCCAAAAAATCTCTATTTATCATAAGTTTTTTAAATTCAATTATGAACATTTTTTGAAATTTGAAAATTCTTTTTGAATTATTTTTTTGATTAAATAATGCTCAGATATTTTCCGTGTTAATTGTCAATGTTGTTGCATTCTGTAGAAATTTTAAGGTAAATGTAAAGTTATGAAATGGAACAAATTGCTAAATTTTAAAAACTATCATATCCATGTTTAAATCAGTGCACAAAAAACTTTATTTATTTAAAATAAAAATTGATCTTTGATACAATATTTAAAAAAAAACTAAAAAATAATAATTTTAAATTCATAATTCTTTATCATGATTCTCTTTTGTTTTACGTTTGAATGCAAATCCTCATTTTGTCAAATTAAATGGCTGCAAATAGTGGAATTGAGTACAATAATATGTACTTGAAACCCCACTACTTGCTTTCTCTAAATTGATGATATGCCTTAACGATGATCGTTTTTATATCATAGTTGGATTGTGAATTCAACTGTTTATTTAATGTTGGTTTTTGTTTCAATATATGGAGTAGCTGAAGTTTAGTATTGTTATTAGCTCTATCAATTACTTTTACTTCATCATATTAATGAGATTTGACAGATATTTCTTTTTGAAAGAGAAAGTCTAATTTTAGACTTTTGAACAATTTTAAAAATTTTATTGTAATTTTGAAACTTAAATCTAAGTATTATTGTTTTTTCTAACATATTTTTAAAGGGTTCTTGTGAATTAGTTGCGTCTACGTTTGCGGGTTTGATCCCGTTAGACCCTTAGTAAACAATTTTTTTTATGAGTTTATTTATCTAATTTATAGAAACTGTGAAGTTCATTTCAATTCTTTTAACTTTTTTATTTGTATACTTTTCTTTAAGCTTTGAATTGCTACAAAATCTAAAAAATTTTCTACATCGAAATATGAAAATTATCCTATTTGTCTATCACCAGAAAATTGATAATGTCAAGCTTATTTTGACTTGAAAAAAAATCTCGTATGATGGATTTGAACACTGCTACAAAAAATTTAATAATTTATTATAAATTTTAAAAACACTTTTTTTAATAATGAGAACAGAATAATTTTAAATTCAAACTAACTCAACATAAAATCAATTCTGTAAATTTTTTTTTTATTTGGGTGAAACCTTTTTGTGGCAGGAGTGGGGACTTGAACCCGGACCCTTGAATCAACTGGGGTCGCTAATTAATTCAAAATCCCAGGCAGAGATGGTTAATCGAGCTTAAAATTGCCTTATTAAAATTAAATTAAAATTAACTTTTTTTTTTATACGATGATTAAAATTAAATTAAATTTAATCGATTTATAATCGATAAGTCAAAAAAATTCAAAAAAATTTTTGTCTATGAGTTGGTAAAATTTCAAAGACTAAATTAGACAGGAAATTTATAAGGCAGATTTATATGCTTTTAATTAAGTTTCGCGTTCCTTTTTTTAAAAAACCTACTATACTCTCGAATATTTGCTTTTTAATTTATATTTTAAATGTTTGTTTTTAAAATTGTCAATTTTTTTTATAAGTCTTCGTTTCTCGAAATCTGAAGCTAAAATCTGAGCATCTAAAAACTGTTATTTCTATTCGAAAACTCGTTTCCTTTAAGGATTTTATTCTGGTAAAAAATAATCAAAAGAAAACTCCGATTGGAAACACAAGGAGTCTT
>NTPY01000739.1:734891-773977 GCA_002922825.1 Brachionus calyciflorus
CGGACTCGTTGCTTCCTGAATAACCAACAACAACAAAAAACACAACCCATCTCGAAACGGACACAATTTTTTTTTTTTTGAAAGATAGGCTTTCTTTTTTGTTTGTTTGTTTTGATAATAATTTTTTTTACAATTTTTTTTGTTGTTAAATAAATCAAAAATTTTTTTCTTAATAAATTCTCTTCAAATATTATACACTTTTTTATTAAAATGTTTTTTTTAAATATAATGATTGCCATTCTATAACCAAAAAAAAATATTTTCTTAATTTTGAGTATTTGAAATTTCATTGTAAAAAATCCTCGTAAACGTTATCTATTATTAAATTATCATTAAAAAAATGATTGTGATGATGATGATGTGGATTCAGATGATGATGATGATTAAAATGACTAAAATTAGGATATGATGTTGTATGAGTATAATTTAAATTGTTAAACGAATTAGTTAGACCTGTTTGAAAAGAATCGTTTGATAATGAGGACGATGATGATGTTAAATAACCGTCGGCTGCACGGTTTAAATTAATTATAGTAGGACCTGGGTTTTGTACTAGAATATTTTGTGTTGTTGTATTTAAATTATTTACAGGCGTTGTAACTAAATAAGTTGATGTTAAAGGTTCTGGTTTCTCTAAAAGAGCCACGTCTTCTTCTACTTCTTCACGACTAACTCTTCGACACTTACTCAAAATAGGATAAATAAAATCAATTGATTTTTGTGCGTGTAGAACATTAGGAGCTGTTAGAGTAATACTACCAGTTGTGAAGAGTTTCAGAGTACATCTATATTCTTTGATTCGGAAAGTAGCACCTGGGTGCAATTCGGGTTCATATGAACACTCTTGTTTATACTCATTAGCGACTTTATTCAAGTCTATATGAAACATGACTTGACATGTTGCCAATACATTAACAACACGATAATTCGACAGTCTTACTTTAAATTTCATTTTTTGTAATAGACGACAAAATCTTCTCGCCGCTTTATAAGCATCTAATTCTGTATTTGCACCTGTACATGTTATTTTACCCGATGACCATATCGTCGCTGTACTCAATGGTTTTCTCAAGCGCATATTTACCATATTATTCTCTCTTTTATATTCAACATGCATTCCATGCATGGCTATACGCTTTAGATTCAAATGACATCGTGTCGAATACGAACATACAACATTACTTATAAATATATCCAAATTAGACTCATGTGATTTAACTTTACACTGTGAATTTAAAACAGCGTATTTCTTATTCAATTTAGACGAATTTTTATTATTTTGTGTTAAATCACTCATTTTTTTTTTATAATTTAGTTTAAAATAAATTATTAAAAATTATTCATTGTCTAATTAAATATTATTTAGGTCACTCTTTATTTAACATAATTTATTTTATATAAATTAAAAGAGTAAAAAGAGAGAGTATGTGAGAGAGTAACGAATAATTGAAAAAAAAATTTTTTTTTTCTCTCTAATTTTTTTTTTATATTTTTTTGTTGTTCAAAATCGACAAAAATCTATTTCTATTTATAGTAATTTTTCGCGAATCTACCCTCCCTCCTCTATTCTCTCTTAAATTTGTTACATTGATACACTCTCAAAAGACCCTAGTCTCATAACTCTATCTCAAATTTATATAGTTATAACAAAAGAGTCTTATTTTTCAAATTCAACACGTTCATCGACATAAAATGCTTCGATCACGATCATAAACAACAATAATAACAACAACAACAACAACGCTTATATAAAAAATATAAATAAAAAAAAACTATAGTGACTCATTTAAGGCGCTAAATAAAATAAAAAAAAAAGCGCGTTTTAATTTTTGACAATTTGTATTAAATGAACCTTTGAACTTGAATGAATAGATATAAAATTTAGAGTGTCCTTGATGACCAGGTCTCCTCTTAAATTATTACTAATCAAATTAATCCATTTTTTTTTTACTTAATTAAGCCTTTATTAAATATAAATATAAAAATAAATAAATAAAGGCTTGATTTAATAAATATTTTGATTTGATTTAACACATGTTGTTTAGATCCCAATGATGGGGGAGGGGTCATTATTATAAATTTTTGCTTATCATTTTTTTTATTTGAAACACTTGAAAGTTGTCTTATCTTTGAAAAATTATTCAATAAAATCTTGAAAATTTGTCTGCTAATTCTCTTAGCAACAGTTGTCAAGGAAAAACTACTTGAAATTATGAGACTTTGGGTTAATATCCAAGTACTTAATGACTTTAAAATGACTGAGAACTCAACTACTGGACTAAGACTTGGCTTTGAATTCCATTAACCAAATGACGATTAAAATTATTGCATTTGAAAACCAAAACTTTATCAATTTAATTTTGAAATTTAAAAAAAAAAATTTAAATTTATTCAAACTTGAAAATAAAATAAAAGCACATTTTTCAAAAATTAAAATTTTAACACTATGGATTTGAATAATAATAATATTTGTACGAATGGTACAAATGATGACGAACCAGAAGATATAAAAGTTTACATTCGTAATGTCGTATGTTGTTTTACGACATCATGTCACATAAACTTGCGTAGATTAGCTCTAAATGGTTATAATGTTGAATATAAACAAAAGACTGTGTGTTTGAAATTAAGAAAGCCAGCCATGTCGGCGATTATACACGCATCTGGTAGTATATGGTGTACTGGTGCTAAGTCTGTTGAGGATGCTCGAATTGGTGCAAGAAGAATTTGTCGTCTTTTGCAAAAATTAGACTTTCCTGTCAAATTATCAAATTATCGTGTGACTAATGTGGTTAGTACATGTAATGTTCAATTTAAAGTAAACATGGCAAAATTAGAGAAATTAAGTAAAGAAATTTGCTATTGTCCTGAAATAAACGCAGGTGCTAATTTTAGAGTTGAACATTTTAAAACAACTTTGACTATATACTCATCGGGGAGTATTATTATACGTTCGCCTAGTGTTGAAAATACAACTAAATCAATTTCTTATGTTTATCCATTTTTATATCAAGCTAAATTTAATAAACCATTTGCTAATCTTACCAATTTAGTTTAATTGTATTTTTTCTTTATTAGTAATGAATAGTTCGTGTTTTTCGTGTTTCTTAAAAATTTCAATTTTGTACAAAGATTAATATTTTTTTTTATTTTTCCGTTACGAGTTTTTCCGTGTGTGTATTTGTCTGTTATCTTAGGATAAAATGATGTTTAATTTTGTACATTCTTACTTTATTCCAAAATTTAAATAAACATTTGACAACCTCTTTTTTTTTAATTTTATTTAATTCCCAATTATACACCTAACACTAGCACAAAACAATTAAAAACACTTAAAAACAGTTTAAAACACATTAAACATATAAAACACTTAAAAACAGTTTAAAACACATTAAACACTTAGAGACAGTTAAAAACACTTGAAACAGAAAATATTTTGGTTTGATTCTTCTGTTAAAAGTTGATTCGGAATTCCAAAATCAACCGATTGCAAAAACTTCTTTCTAAAAAAGAAATATTTTTGTTTTTTTTCTAATATCAAAATTAATCAAGACCTTTTTAGTCTAAGAGGCGAGTAACCCCTACAAAAAAAAAAAATTATCACTGGTTACACTAAAGTAACCTAGCAACTACGAAAAAAAAATCCAAATTTTTTAAAAAGTAAATGTTAAAATATTTTCTTTTAATAAAAAAAAAAATCGAAAAAAAAAATCTTTTTTTTCTGATACCTCGATACGTAAAAAATGGAAGAGACCAATCGGACTAAAATGCTGGATTCCTTGAGCGAATGGCGGCAAATATTTTTTAATTGTGCTTCGAAAATTTTACCACCACACGAAGCACGGCTAGAAGAGATTAAAGAAAAAAATCTACCAGTTGAATTCTATTGTATAGACTTGGAAAAATTAGACGGAATTTTCAATAAACTCCAGGAATCGGAACAAAATTCAAAAATAAATTTAAATTTAAGCTTTTTTGATATGAGATTTAGCCAATTTTTCGGTCTTACATGGTCTAGTCCGAGTAAAAAAATGAATAAATCAAGTGGTGGTTTGGACTTGGGTGAAAAAGTCTATTTTTCAACTGCACTTAAAGACGAGCACATTTTAATAGTTGTCGAAATAGTCGCTCAAACTAAAGACTCCCGGCCTAAAAGCTGCGGATGGACGTGTTTTCGTCCGTTTTCAAATGAACGTGAATCAAAACGCTTAGGTTTTTACTCGGGTACACCAAGAGCTCTTTTATTCATAGACGAACCATTTGAAAGGTGTCAATACCTCAAAGAAATAAATGGCCTATACTTAAATTACTCTCTAACACAAAAAACAAAATTATCTAATTTAAAAAATTTCATACCCGAAAATGTGTTTATAGGTCGTATGGAACCAATAGGTGGAATATTTAATGATTCATCAATAAAAACATCTCTTGAAAAGCCACGACTAGTTCCTCAATTATCTGTGATAATCGATGAACTCTATGTCAATTTACATCCGAATGTAATTAAATTTGAAAGTGAATTTTGTAATTTGATAGCCCAAGATAAATCGGCATGGGATAATATTAAAATAGAGCCGTCAATGATTGCAATTACCGAAAGACGTCTCAAAATAGGCGTTCATAATGGATGGAGATTTGTACATGAGCCTTATGTTGTCGAATTAAGTATTGATGATCCAAAGTCAGATAAATTAGCCTCACAATATTTAAATAATAAACGTCTTAGTCTTAAAACTAGTCTTAAACCCAAGACTAGTGAAACAGATCTCACAAATACATCGTAAGTTTTCAAAATTTAATAAAATTTAATTAAAAAATAAAAAATTTTTTTTTGATAGTAATGCAACAAGGCTTGTAATGAGAAATAGTGTAGTACTAGATCAAGTATTCGAAGATCCATTATGTTCAATAGTATTCCTAATTGAATATGTCCTTAATATCCCCATACAAATTCACATAGACAAAGATCCCAAAACAAAAACGCCACAATCGATCAAGAAACGCTTCGAAACACATCATATTCTAATACGCTGGTCAGCCTACTCACCATTTTCGGACAATTTAAACAAATTCGATGATAAAAATCGAATTGAAATAAACATGTTCGGCTCCGGCGAGGAGACAATAAACCCAGAGAATAAGCTAGTATTTAAACGAGTTGATACTCGTATGCAAGATGAACAATCGTCTAAAACAGCTCATGGAAAAATAATATTCAGCTTGCGCAAAGGAAATTCAATTAATTTCAAAGCGTTAAGACATGATGACGATGATCAACAAGTTGTCGAAAACGATTTCGACTCACAAATTGACGTTAAACAAAAGCTAAAAAAATACAAAGATTCACAACGTTTAAATGATACTCAACAACGTGCTGTCTATGATTTATATAATACAATGATGTCTAGACCAGATGACAAATTTCAAACACCAGAAGGTAATTTATTAATGAGTCAATTGTTAAGCAAGGCTAATGAGTCCAGAATGACAGCATTATTCCAAGGAAATATTGAATTGTATCCCATACACAATCCGGCTTTTCATCAGCCAATTCTAGCTTTAACACCAGGTCAAATTGGCGGTCGTACAATGTCACGTGCAGCTTATGCCAAGCTAAATTCAGCCAATTTTCCGTCTATTTTAGACCGTCATAATAAACCAGCTCATGTCTTAGATCAAACCTCTTTGGTTCAATTCGATTTACAAAAAGAAGAAACAGACATGTTGGCCCAGAATCAAATTATTTTTCAATTTTTAGCCTTTTCACGTACTTTAGAATCGTTAAAAAACGATACCTCGGAATTAAAGCCCAAAAATATTTATCTTACTTTTCAATTTTATCGATTTCCCGAATTTAAAACACCCAAATTAAAATTGGACAAAATAATTGAGGACTATTCATTGGCCAATAATAGTACGCCATTTATACTCAAACATGTCGATTTACAAACTAATAAATTAATTGAATCGCCTGGTTTTATGGTCTCGTATCAAGTCGATCCATCCAATTTAAAATTCGGTGAGAAAAGAATTTTTTTACAATATTTAGCACATCAAGCTATGTTTATAGACGTATGGGATGCGGATAGTCTGCATCTAATTGGAACATGTACATTACAAATGAAAGAATTGTTAAGACAAGGTAAAGAAGCTGTTCAATCGACATTTGAATTGGATGTATTGAGTACGGATTATGATGACGATGATCGATTGAATAGTGGAGCTGTTGGTTCAACAAGTATGGCTTATTCGAGTAATAGTCATATTAAATTTCAAGGTTTGTTACATGTTAGAATGGGAAATGTTGGTAGTCCAGTGGCCGATTTGAATGATCCTATTAAAGAGACATCATTGGCACCAGCTCTACCATATACGAGAGTTATAGCATCGAAAAGTGCTATTAATTCGTTTGGTGAGCAACGATTATTATCGAGAAAAATAGACGAGACTAATTCGAAAGGTTTTATAAGTCATAATTTTTCCAAAGCTCATCATATGACTGATACATTTAAGGATATACATGCTGCTTTGAGCTCAAAATCGGCTAAATCTTTGGAGACTGGAGATCTAGATCCATTGAAAAAAAGAAAATTAAGTCGTATGGATATGGTTAGAAAGCTTAAAGATGCTGATATACCACCTCAATTACTTGGTAATCATCGACGAGTTATTGAAGAAAGAGAAAAAGACCTCAAGTAAGTTTATCTTATTTTGTTTTATTATTTAAAGTTAGTCTTATGGCAAATTGAAAAATTATTGCTCATTCGATCATGCTTAGAAAAAATTAAAATTTTTTTTGACTTTTTAATGCTCTATTTTTTTGAAAACTTGCCAATTTGGAATTGAAAAAGATTTTTAAATATTAATTAAAAGTCAAGTCTTACTTTGACTTTGGAATAGACTTTTTTCTTTAAGTCAAAGTCGGACTTTATCAAAGAAGGATTCAATTAACACTAGGCCTCTTTAAGTTTTTTTTTTTCGTCTAAATTGATCGCTTCTTTGTCCAAAAATATGACACGCTAATAAAAGAAATGAAAAAATTTTAAAGAAAAATAGATAATTTTTAATTTTTTTCACAAAATTAAACAAATGTGAGTCAAGATGAATTTAAACTTTTTTGTCATTAAAATAGAATAATGGAATTTTATCGTAACCAAACGAAACACGATCAAATAATGAACAAACTAAACGAATACATAACAACCGAGTATTCAATTTATCCAAATTTTGGCATTGTTGAATTTTTCGAATTTGTAATAACAAATCCATACAACGAGGCACAAACAATAACAATTCTCATAGACGACCCAGAAATACAATTAGTTACAGACTCAAGAGAATGGCGTCATTTAAAACTCTTACATCAAATATACACTCAAGTCGAGGACAATATGTTCAATAAACAAGAAGCCTTAACACTTGGCATTGGTAATGGTGAAAATAAAGACATTATTATAAAATATCCACAAGTTTTTCTAAGACCCAAAGAAACACTAAACATACCTTTCAAATACCAAACCTTTAAAATATTAGATAAAAATCAACCATTTAAAAAATCAAGTATTTGCTTTAGAGCCAATGATGGCAATCCAATTTCAATTTTATCTCTTATTGTTGATCAACAACCACATGTTGTCAATCAAACTTTTCGATTCAATGAATGCGAACATGGTTTTCTTAAGAAAACAATACGTTTACCGGGATCGACGCGAGCTATGGCCTCCAATACCAATCCAGCTCTCAATACACTTGATCTAAATTTAAATGGTACATCTATAGATCAAGGTCTAAGTCAATTATATGTTCGATCAAGTGATCCTAATGTTGTTTGTGAATCAAAGCCAGTTAATATTGGCGAACCACATGATATTTATATAAAAGCATCTACAGGCGCTTCACCAAATGTTAAAAAATTTTATGTAGCAATTTATGCCGATCAGTATTTGGCTGTTCCTTTACAAATTTGGAAAATTTATTTACACTCTTTACAACGCATAGACGTAGCTTGTACTTTAGGACAAACAAGTCGATTTAGTTTGGTATTAAAAGGTGGTAGTTCGTCAAGAGTTGTTAAATGTTATTCAAGTCTTCCTGATGAGATGTCAACAGTACCTGAGGATAAATTTATGCTACCAGCTAGTGCTGTACAAGAGATAAATGTCGGTGTTCAACCGTCTAAAACAGGAGTTAGGCATTATTATTTAAATATAGTCGATACTGAGGTATCAAGTTTAGTTCATTCATGGTTTATTAATGTTAATTGTAAACCACCAGTGATTACTAAGGCTTTCGAATTGACTCTACCAATATCAACAAGTCAATCAGCTAATATATCAGCTCAAAAGCGTGTGTCCTTTACAAATCCCTATTCGACTGAGCGTGTTTTTATTCTAAGTACTAATAGAGATGATCTATTGACATTTAAAGAAAGGCGTATTAAATTTTTATCGAATGAACAAAAGACACTAGCACTTCGATTTCTACCCAATCCCTTTACTGGATTTGTTGAAATTTATGTCTTTATTAATAATGAAAATGATACAAATGAGGAAACATTTGCTTTAAGAATACACTATGTTCAAAAATATGATCAATCTAAAAATTAAAATTCAAATTTTTTCTCTTTTTTTTTAGAGCTTTAATTCTAATTTTTGATAACTTTTTTAAAAATAAAAATTAAATTTTTTTTTCCGTGATTTTTTATGATTGGACCCAAGCAAAATTTACGCGGATTTAATTGTAAAATAAAATTGTAAGAAAAATAAAGAATTAGAGAAGCCAAATTGAATGAACTAATATGTAAACCAAGTCTATTTATAATCAATTGATGATTAAAACCCTCTTTTTTTTAAATCATTTTATTAATTGAAAATTCGAATTTTTTCAGCGAATTTATTCAAAAAATGCTTGAAAAGTAAACACAAGCTGGCAGGAAATCTTAGAAGTAATAAATAATTAAAAAAATACATTTTACTTAAATTAGAGTTTTTCAATGGTTTACAGTTGAATTGAAAAAAAAAATGGAAAATAATATTTTTGACAAGCTTAATGATCAAAATAATTATCCACCTGAGTTCTTTTATTCAAAAATGAAATATAATCCATTTAATTTTGGTTCACTACATCCACCACAAAGACCGTTTGCTACACAAATACCACCATATCCAATAGCTGCACCACCACTACCAATACCACCACCAGGACCACCACTAACATCGCCACTTAATCCCTTTGTATCAGCTCATTTTCAACCACCATCTTCAAAAACTCAACTTCCAAATCAAGCCATCCAAGTTACAGCAGGGCATTTTCCACCAGAACTACCAGCTCCCTTTTCATCGGATGATTATTCATTAGCAAGACCATCATTATCACCACCACCAGCACTATTATCTTCAGCTTCTTTACAGTCACCAAGATTTAATTCATCATATAGACATAATTCAATAACACCATTTATAAGAACTACACTACCACCGTCACCACCTCAAAAAACTTTGACACCACTTGAAACACCGCTTTATCCATTTGAAGGAATTCATCTGCCTCCATCTTTACAAAAGCCACTACCAACACCAAGTCATTATCCATTTTCAATAACACGACCACCTCCACCTTCAGCATTTTCAGCGTCCACTGCTTTACAACCACCCAGATTTAATTCATCATACTTACCAAATTATAATTCTCAAAATTTAAACAATTTTTCTACAGGAAATAATTTTGATGAGTCTTCTAATTGGCCAAGATCATTGCCTAATTTTACTCATAATTATTTTAAAAGTGATTTTCCAAAAGAAATTTATGACAACGATTTTTCAAATTTTACTAACAATAAAAACGATTTGAAAACAAATCAAAATATCTTAGTTTCAAGTGTAAGTTTTTAATTAAATTTAATATTTTTTTTAAAGATTTTTATAAAGTTTCTTGTTTTTTAAAGAGAGAAGTAACTAATAATAAATCAAATGTTACTTTAAATGAAAATGATTTTCAATCGCCCTCGGGAATTTTTTTAATTGAAAAAAATTCAGTTAGTTTAAAAAGCTCAGAAATATCTAGCAACAATAAAGAGGAGAATAAACAAAAAGATGAAAAAGAAACCAAAAAAGAAAAGACAAAAGAAAAAAAGGATGAGAAAAAAAGAAGAAATGTAATTGTAATAGCTCCAGTATGCTGTATTTTTGTAGTTTTTTTAGTTATTGGTACAGGTGTCGGTATACCACTCAGTTCTATTTTAAATAATAACATTATTAATAATAATAATACCAACATAAATACAAATATTAATCAAAGTTAGTTTAATTAAACTATTTGTTATTTATTTTTTACTTTTAAATCTTATTAGACAATATAAATAACAATGTTGTAGCTGATATAGCTGTTCAAATTATACAAGCAAATGTGTCGGTTAGTTTGACCATAGATACTTTGACCACAACACTCTTAACAAATATTATCACAAACGAAACAACCACAAGTACTATTACAAGCACCACTTCTACAACAACGACGATTAGTACCACAAGCACTTCGTCCTCAACAACGGCAAGCACTGCTACAAGCACCACTTCTACAAAAACTTCAATAACCAGTACAACTGTAAATTCAACATTTATTTTAGAAAATTCAACAACAACACCAGAAAAAATCCAGGGCGGAAAAAATATGGGCAAATAATAACTTTAATCTTCTTTAAGAAAAGATTTCTAAAAATTTTTTTCAATTGAAAAAAATATTATGGCTGGTAATGATTTTATTAAAATTAATATAAAATAAATTACTAATAAGCAAAAATTTTAAGATTAATAACTGACTCAGCCTTTGGAAATTCAATGCTAATTTTTCATCAATAAATAAATTTCACATGGATTTTTTTTTCTTGGTTATAAAATTTATTTATTAAAATTAACTTTAGATTCTTAAGAGACGATTGCGCCTACTCTTAAATAACATAATATTACTTAAGCGTGGTCTCAAATCTATTAAACATATGATATTTTTCCCATGGCTTTTTTATCAATTCTTATAAAAACTCTCATTGGAATACAGTCAAAATGTCAAGTTAAAAAAAAAACAAACAAAATGAATTTAAATTATTTTTTAATATTAAGCGTTTTATCGCTGTTTAGTCAAACATTAGCTAGTCCATTCGAAATGGGCAGAAATTTAATTCAATTTAAACGTATGGTTGAATATATGACTGGTAGAAATGCTCTTGATTTTGATTCATATGGTAATTATTGTGGTATGGGTGGTAGTGGTACACCAGTCGATGCCATTGATAATTGTTGTAAGAATCATGATGAATGCTATGAAAATGCCAGCTCATTGACATGCTATTCTTATTTTTCTACTTATGATTACACAGCTGCCGATTATAAAATAACATGTCTTGACTCAAATACAAAATGTCAATCGAAAATATGTGCTTGTGATAAAGCAGCTGCCGAATGCTTCAGGAATAATCTCAATTCTTACAATCCATGTTTGAATAGACCTGGCATTTTGGGAATTTTTCAACCAAGTGGATGCAAATAAACTTTTAAATAAATTCTAATTTTTCTTATCCTTTAGTCTCATTAAATAAAAAAAATTTTTTTTTTTTTCATTTTCTTAAAAATCAAATAACTTGAATTAATCATTAAATAAAGGCAAAAACGGAACGGAACTTGAGAGATATATAGGAAAAAAGCAATCAATATTTATTAAAAAAAATCAAGATTTATTTATTCAAAATATAAAGGAAATATCTTAGAAAAAGAGAAAATTAATTATATTAAATTGTTCTAAAAGAAAAAATTCCTCGGCAAAATTTTTTCCTTTTTATTTGTGTTGTGTTTATATTTGTCCAAAGCTATTACATCATCATCAGCATCATTATCAAAAAGCTCAATATTTAATTAAATATGATGTCGTTTTTTGTTGTTGTTGTTGGCTCATAGAGATCAAATTTCATTTTCAATTAAATAATTAGAAATACAAATCAAATCGGAATTGAAATCATATCCGAAGAAATAAGATTCTTTAAGTGATTGAAATAAGAAAGAAGAAAAAAAGGTTTTTATTTTATTATTATTTTTATGGTTGAAATATTAAACTGAAAATATGTCCGAGTTTAATCTTTCGTAAGTGATTGTATAATAGTCAAAAAAAAAAAAACGAAAGAAGAAGCAAAGCATTTTCTTCTTATTATTATTCCAATATGTAAATTGATTAATGCAAATTCAAACTTATTCCTAATCTAACCCTTAAGTTGTCTATTTTCAATTCACGTGCTTTAAGGTGAATATTTCAACAGAATTCGATAAGCTAATCAATTCTTTCTTTCAATTTATGTTATTATATAACTTTTCATAAATAAATTAATTAAAAAAAAAACAGCAATAGTAAAATTTTTAGTTTTGTTCTTGAATCAATAACTTTATTTAAAAAAAAAAAAAATTGATTGTTGATAGCGTTCCTTTTACTAATATTGTTATTATTACAAACATTGGTTGTCTTTAATTTTGTGCATTTAACAAAAAAAAAAAGCTAATTTTCAAATCAATACCTGGAAATACAACAAATTAAATTGTCTAATAATACAACTATCCATTAAATAGTTAACAACAAAAAAAAAATTTTTAAAACTTAAAATTTTTTTCTATTTGTATTTTTTAACTTTTTAAAGTATTGAACCCATAGTCGGATGTTTTTAATTTAAAAACAAATCAAATCTTTTTTTATCAAATTAAAATTATTAATAAACCTTCTCGTAAATTAAAAAAAAAACGGATTCGAAACACTTAACACTTCAGCAAGTGGACCCGACTTAAGCCAAAGTTTCGAAACATATGAACTAAGATCAGAACTTAACTGCACATTTTTATTGAAATATATTAATTTTAATTTTGGTTTTAAAATTATTTTCAATGGGAATTTGAACAAAAAAAAATAAAATATTCGATTAAAAAAATTGTTTTTTAAACGATTAAGATTTTTGTTTAATCGAATTAGAGTACATTTCTGCAATAAGTTTACAGTCTATTCAATAGTATTTTAAACAACCAAAGAGCAGTGCATACGTGATTTTTAAGACATTGCTCATGAGGTGTTTAGGAGCGTCTGAAGATATGTTAAAAAACATGTCAACTTATTCCCAGGTATATACTTAAAAATTATTTCTTAAATTCGAAAAATATATTACTTTATAAATTCGATTACGATTTCAAAAAATTATTTTAATTCGAATAAAAAAGATTAATTGATTAAAAAACAGAAATTTTAATCGAATCTGTTCGCAAAAAAATTCCATACACTAAATTTTTTATTTTGAATTTATTCGTTTTTATTCGATTGGATTTTGTTCGTAAATTTTCTTTAAAATATTCAATCTAATTTGAATATGATTAAATAATAAATTTCCGTTTTTAATCAGTTAACTTTTTTTATTCGAATTAAAATTATTTTTTTAATCGTAATCGAATTTTTTTTAAAATAAAAATTGATTCGATTATCACGTAAAATTGTATAAACATCACGTTCATTCTATATGATTTAAGGCGTTGTACAAGTGAGTATTGAGCCTTTAAATCAAATAATTTTGAAGTACATTTATAAAAGTGAATTTCATAGCATGAACTTATAAACTTATTTTTTTTTTAATTTTTTCTTAGCAACCCGCTGATCCTCTAGAAAATTAACTTGAATAAGTCATAAAACAAAGTTTTCTTTTTTTTTTTAAGTTTTAACAAATCCATAATTAATTATAGTATCATACAATTAACATGGGTGCTTTTGGTCAAAGGATTTAATTTTTTTTCTTGTAGATTTGCATTTATATACCAAAAAAAAAAAGATTATTAAAGGGATTTGTTTTTGTTTTTGATTTTAGTATTAATAAAACCGGTAATGGACACTCAAGAAAAAAAATCAATTTTTTTGTTATTATTTTGAATATTTTAGGTAGTTATTTTTAGTTGTTTAGCGTGACTATTTTAATAACTCATCGCGTTTCAATTTTTTTTTAAATGAACATTTTCCTGTTTTGTTTTTTTTTTAATCATAAGGACTTAATCAAGCTTGCAAATTTGTTAAAAACTTTTCGGATACGTCTCAATATATTCTAAGTACTCTTTTTATTTTACTAATGAAACATATTGTTTTCTGTTTTAGAATTTTTTTTTTTTTATTATGTCCAGTTGTTGACCAATTTAAATTGTATTAAGATATTCTCAGAATTCAATTATCTGATCATATCACATAGAAATAGAGAAACAGTTAGAGAGAGAGAAAAAATAGAAAGAAAAAAACTGAGCTCAGTCAGTTGGAAACTCATTGACCAGAAATAAAGTCTGCAACAATTAAATGCACTCGATTTAATTTTTATTAATGTGTTCTAGACACTGAGCTACAAAATTGTAGTGAACAAAAAAAAAGAAGAAGAAGAGTGAAAAAGGTGCTTCTTTTATTTGGCCATAAGCTATTTTTAAAAGTAATTAACTTGAAACCCTAGCAAACAAACAAAAAAAATTGGATTCATTTTTTTTATTTGTTTTTAAAAATGAGAGAATTTCATTTCATTTTTTTTTTCATGTCATCATTTATAAAATCTTGATAAATTTTCGTATCAAAGAAGAAAGATTCGTTTTCTCTTTTTTTTGTTTTGTTGGCGATTTATTTGGCGAAAATCTAATTAAAGTATTTAATTACTTTTTTGCATTTTGTGTGATTTAGCAAATAATGGGACCAACCTTCTCAAACAATCACATTTTTTTTTCATTTACGAACAAAAAAGAAGAGACACTTTTTCTTTTTTGTTAAATATTTTTCTTACTCTTCGAAAGTGCTTTATTATCTATTACACAGTATATTTATTAAATGTGACTTTAAAAAAAAAAAAATTAAAAAAATGTTTTTCTTTAAATTTAATCTTAATACAAAAAAATTTTTTTTTTGTAAAGTTAATCACTTTTTAAGTTTCAATTTACAACAAAACAAAATAAAAAAAATTTGCTTTATTTTTTTTGTTACAGATGTTTATTTTCTAAAGAATTTCACGCGTTTTTAAGCCGATATTTTTTTTTAAAAAATTTTCTTGGCTTATAAATGTTTAAAACGAAATTTATCACTTGTTTTACAAATTGTTTTCTTTTTTTCTAAAGGTTTCAAACATTTTTTGTATTTTATTCTGTGATTTAAAACGAAAAAAAAAACAAGTGATCAAGTTCGTTATTCGTTGTGAAAATTTAGAGCTATAAACAATGGATTCATTTTTCTGATATTTTTAAACTGAGTATTTTGACTTGGTCTTGGAAAAATAATGCCGGAAATTTTTGATATCAAGTATGGACTAAGAGATTTCCAAATTTTGATTAATATAATGTTTATTTTTAAGAGAGTGTAACAATGGCAAGTTTTTTTTTTAGTTAGATTTTTTTGATGCTTTATTTCATTAAAAAAAGGCCAAGGAATTGAAGTGATGCTATGAATGGATTATATCTTAAATCAATCTTCAATTCGTCCTTAATCTATATTTGAAAAATAAAATTGGTTTTCTATTTTTTATTGTGGCTAAATTTTCGACTTTATTTACCATACTTTTTTTAATGAATATTAAATTTTTAGTTTTTTTTTCTTTTTTAGAAGACAAGTTTTAATTATGTAAGAATGTATTCTATGCGAAATGCTAGCGATGTTAGAATTCTGTCTTCTAAAAAAGAAAAAAAACAAAAATTTGAATTTTAAAAAGCATAAGTAAAATGTAACAAAAATCAAAATTTTGGTTAAATAAAAAATAGAAAACCAATTTTATTTTTCAAATATAGATTAAGGACATATTGAAGCGTGATTTAAGTAATAATTCATTCAAAACATCACTTCCATTCCTTGGCCTTTTTTGAATTAAATCAACCATCAAAAAAATCTAATTAAAAAAAAAACTTGCCAATATTTGTGATATTGGTAACGGTAGTGTAACTTTTGGCAAATAATAAAGTTTTATTCCTATTTTCTATTTAAAATTCTTCTCAGTTCAAAATTTCTGAATTAAGTTTATTATAGAATAATAGTATTTTTCTAATTTTAATAATAACACACTCTTATTTTTCCGTAACATTTTCAAGCAAATTTTATATTTTTAAAGATAAATTAGAGCTTTTTTTACTAATACTAAAAGATATTAAATGTTTAATGAACACAATATAAATTAAAAAGCTGAAATAATTTGGCGAGACGTTGGAAAAATTAAAAACATTTTTATGGGCAAATAAAGAGAACGCTTCAAATTTGTTCGAAAAGTGTACTTTTAAAATATTTGCGAGTAGAGTTGGAGATTAAAATTTAACCCTATTAAAACTCATGTTAAAAAATTTAATAAACCTATATTTTTCTCTCACTTTTATTGGCTCCATTATAATTAAAATAAAGTTTAAACAATTTAGATTTACCAATTTCAATTGATCAAAAACCAATTGTAAATAGTTCATCTTTTTATTGGATCGGAGTTATTGGTAATTTTAAATGAGTATCAAAAATTTAACTTCAAGCGCATGTGCATTTATTTTCTGTTTTAATTTTTAATTTTTTTGGAGCGCCTATATTTAAGGTTTCATAATTAGCCAAGTTTTTGGATTTATTACGGGTTAAGACCGCAAGATTGGACCTGGTGCACCTCTTAATTAAAAATTCTATTTTTGAATTTTTTAAAATTGTTTGATGGGATGAGCTACATTGCGCCAAATTGCAGGTTCGGTAACCAACTGCTTTCTTTTTTCTCAAATTTTTAAATCTGTGTTGCATATACTCTCGACTCTATCTCTTCATATCTAGCTTTTATAGCTAAATATCTTAAAATTTTTATTTCCGTTATACATGGATGCTTTAAAGATATTTATTTACATTTTAAAAGGAGTTGTTAAAGAAAATAACATGGCTTAACAGCTACAATAAGAAAAAAATTTCCTTTCCATAGTAAAAATGATACTTACTAAGCTAAACGATTGATTTATCATATTAGAGGTAAATTATGATTATCTACCGGTTTGAAAGATGAATTTAACAATAATTTCGCTAAAAAACCTTAGAAAAAAATGTTGAAAATAATTTTTTTATAAAAAGAACTTTTGCTAAAAAAAGTGAAATTTCACTTTATTTTTCAGCAAAAAAAATTATCTTTGCTTTTATCTTAAAATAAATTTCAACATTTATTCTTTATTTTAGGAAAAAATACGATTTTGTACAGCGATTCTTATAAAAGAGTAACGTCAACCGTAACTTTTGACACTAACCGTAACCATATCTCAAACATCTTAAAATTGAAAACTAAGGCGATTTAACATGGGTTACGGTTGACGGTTGACATTATATTTTTATAAGAACCACTGTATAATGCGGAAGGGATCAAGCTTGCTTTATGAACAATATAAAATATTTAAAACCTTAATAGATATATTTTTTTTATTTTAATTTTTTGAAATTTTCTTTGCACCTCCTAAAGACTTATGCCACTGCCGCATATTAAGGTAAACGAAAATATCAGCATTTATGTAATACCCTAAATCATTCAAATTATTACGCGGTTTCCTGAATATAATTTGACTTTTGCTTCGAAAAAGTATTGCAGC
Organism: Brachionus calyciflorus; assembly: GCA_002922825.1. Taxonomy (NCBI): domain Eukaryota; kingdom Metazoa; phylum Rotifera; class Eurotatoria; order Ploima; family Brachionidae; genus Brachionus; species Brachionus calyciflorus. Next base: position 752,498 of record NTPY01000739.1, read on the forward strand.
ATTTAGATTTTCTTTTTAAGTTTTAAAAATTTAGGATCATTGAAGCATTAAATTACTAGTCAATTAAATTTCAATGATCAAACAAACAAGCAAAACACAAATAAAATAAAATAATTTCTAAAAGTCCAAAAGCCAGATCATTTCGTTCAGAAAATAGAAATTAACTCAATATATATATTTTGTTTTCTTTTAAATTGGTCTTAAGATAACGAAACAAAAAACAAAATTTAGGTTAATTTTATTTATTTAATTAAAACTAATCAACAACAAAAATAAAAAAAAAATTTTTAAATTTGAAACTTTTTTTAAAAAAATTTAATAGACAGTATTATTAAATTTAGTCACAAAATATAAAAAAAAAGATAAGCTTTTAAGTTAATAAGTCATTGTCAATCAAATCTAAAATAAAATCTTTTTTTTTTTATTTTGTTGCTCAAGACGTTGATTTATATTTTCTACTACTCTAGGATATTTTATTTGGTTTCGTAACCTGACACAATTATCTGAATCTCTTGAAAACACACACAAAAAAAATACAATACTTAAACTCAGAACCCGAACACAAACAAAAAAACAGGATTTTCTTCAAAAAAAATATCTCTTTGAAAATTAAAAAATCATTACTTTTTTAAATTGTTTAAATTTATAAAATAATTATTTTGTAATTTTTATAAAATCTAATCTAAAGTAATTAGCCTTGTTTATATCTATAACTTTTATTTTTAGATTTTTTTAAATGTTTTTAACAAAAATTATATTTTCAAAAATTATATGATTCAGCAAAAATTCTAAATGAGTTTAAAATATTTTCTATGTGCTTTTGTATTATTGATTTTAAATTGTTCAATTAAAACTAATCATATTCAAACTATTGACACTAATTCGAATTTGACATTGAATAATAATCATCAACGTAGTAAATATCATGATGTATGGCATGAAGTAAATGATGCGATTGTAATTAATTGTTCGATTAGAGTCAATAGGGATCAACATGTCGTATGGCATCGTAAATATGATAAAATGGCTGTGCATGTTTTGACTATAGGTAGTGAGACTTTTATATCCGATTTGAGAATACGACCAATAAAACAAATTTATCATAATACAAACAACAACAACAACAATCAAGACGATGACAATTATAAATTAACTTGGAATTTAGAGATACGTCGCTTGAAAAAAGACGACACAGCTTTGTATTATTGTGTACTTAATTCTGAAAATTCCTATGGTCAAATGTATAAACTTAATGTTCTACGTAAGTTATCAAATAATTAAAAAAAAAAATTTTTTTTTCGTAATTTTTAATTTTTTTTAAAGCTCAATTGAAATTTTTGAATAAGAGTGATATTTTAGTATCACCATTGGACGATGGTTTAAAAAGTCAATTGTCGTCGTCGAATCGTCGTAATTTAATAAATAGTCCATTGATACTTGTGTGTAAATATGATGATATTTTAAGTATGAGTCAAAGTGATCAAATAAAATGGTATTTTAATCGGCATCGTATACGAACAATAAGTCAAAAAGAAAATCAAAGTGATATAAACGAAAGTGAAAAACAAAATGCTAATCATCATCAATATACTATTTTACAAAATGTCGATCATACGACAAATTCGACACAAAGTAAATTAATTATACACAATTTTGACTCGAAAATAAACTATGGTAAATATAGATGTGCCTATAAGGGTTTAATTAAGACAGTCCGAGTGCATACGACTAGTAGTAGTAATAGTAATAGTCACAAAAATGATGTGAATTCGAGGTTTGTTCATAAGCAATCTTTATTTTCAATGTTAAATAAGTCTTCGAAAAATAGTTATTTAATTAATTGCAATTTTTTTATATTGTATTCTATTTATTCTAGTTTAAAAAATTATTAAAATAGCGCTCATATTTTTTAAAAATTTTCGTTTAAATCAAAATGACAAAAGCGTACGTTTTTTTTTTACATTAAAAATATAAACCGTTTTTTTTTAATTTTAAAGTTTTTCTTCTTTAAACAAAAATCACAAATAAAAATTAAAAAAATTAATTCTTTAACTTATTCTCTTCCTTAAACAAACTTATAAGTTATAAGTGATAAACAACACGGTTTCATGTCTAACAAATCATGTACAACTAATCTAATAGAATTTATTGATAAAATTACAAATTACTTTGATAAACGATACCTTAAAGACATTATTTACATCGAATTTTCACAAGAATTTGATAAAGTTTCTTATGTAAAACTCTTGGCTAAACTTAAATCTTATTGAATCACTGACGAAACGTATCGTTTTGATCGAATCGTTTCTCTTGAGAAAAAAACAAAGGGTAGTAAAACTTGTGAAATCAATTAAAGACAAACAATAGAATTAGGTATGATGAGTCTTGAGGATAGAAGAACTAGGAGTGATCTAATTCAAATGTATAAAATTTTAAATGGCTTTGAAACGGTTCATTTAGTTAATGACCTAAACTATGCTAAAGAAGAGGTAGAGGTAATAACCTAAGGTTTGTACAGTACAAATTAAAACTAACGTGTACGATTCTTTTCCTTTTCTTCAACTCTTCCTCTTCTTTTCTCTTTATTTCTAAGGAAAGAAAAGGTCTTTAAAAAATACGTCAAAAAATAATAGCTCTTATTGATTATTTTCTTCAGTGGAAGAGGAAAGGAAGAGTCGAGGAACAAAATGCGTACAAGTTATTTTTAATTTGTACTGTAAAAGAGAATACCAAGCTCTTATATAAATAGATTACAATTTTAAACAAACAGAATAGTACTTGGTTGAAATAGATTGTTGAATGAGTCGTTATCGGCCAGGTCAGTCAATAGCTTTAAAGCATGTATAGGCAGAAATTTTTTTTAGAAATAATGAAACAAAGACTCCAAAAGCTCATTTATGCGCTTTTTTGCGCTAGTTTATTCATTAATTTTGCAGTTCTACTACTACTCTAATACTAAACTTGTAATTAAATTTATTTATAATAAATTAATTGAAATTTAAAATTTAAGGTGAACTGAAGTTTTTTTCAATTCGCTCGATTCGCTCAATTCAAAAATTTCAAATTTTTTTGCAGTTGGAAACAAATTTTTTTTATAGTTTTATATTGAAATAATTTTGTCTTCATGTTTTGAATTGAGCGAATCGAGCTTGATCAAAAACTTCAGTTAACCAAAATTTAAGATAAAACATTTTGGTATAAAATATTTTCAAAAATAGTAATTGAAAAACAAAAAATATGCCAATTTGAAAACTCAAAAAAAAAATTTTTAAAGTTAGTTTTTTTTTTTCAAAAATTTTATTAAAACTTTATTTTGCCTATAAAATTAATCAATAAAAAGTCGAAAATCGAATCCTGTGATGGAGTTTACGTTTAATTTTAAGAAAAAAGAGTCTTTATTCTTGAAATTAAATCTGAAAATTCCTGTCTAAAATTTGCATTCAAGCAATAATAATTAACTATTTTATAAGAACATGATAGAATAAAAAAAATATTTGCAAATTGTACATAAGAAGTACATGAATTACCACCAAACATACAAATTTGTTCGCTTAATTCGCCATAAATAGTATAAACCAAAGGAGCCACTTCAAAAGAACGAAGAATAAATAAAATTAATAGATTAAAAAATAGTGAAAATATTGTTCTTATTTTAGACTCTTGAATTTTAGCGAATTTCCTATCGCTCATATTATTTCTTATGCTTGAAATCTTATCCATATTAGATTTAAATTTTATAAATAAAAAAACATCACATACTATAAGTATCAAATATAAAATAACATCATTTAAAATTATACTCAATAAGTATAAGATTACATAGAATGACGAGTAGGTTTCATCTTGATAGGCATAATAAAAAAAATTCACATCACTTACACTATTCACTTTATTATACTTAAATGTATTACGTATCGGCAGTCCAACATCACCAAATTCAATTTCTAAATATTCTCTAAATACTTGACTATTTAGAATTTTTTCACAATTTAAAAAACCTAAAAAAATTATCAAAAATAAAAAAATGAAAATTGTGTTCAAACGAGTTAAATTTCGGAATTTAAAATCAATTAGCATTGAGTATCTAGTTAGTGAAATGGCTAGGTCAAGAATAATGGACAAACTACGTATTATATTACCATAAAAATCAATAATATATATTTCAAAATATTGAATGAATATTGTGTAATGTAAAGTGGAGCAATATAAACTCGCTGGTTGAACACAAATATTCATTAAATGAAATAAATAGTTTATTGAATAGTTTAAATTAAGCACTGAATTTAAAAGCATTAGAACATATAAAATATTTTTCATATCTTTTTTAAAATTACTCAATATAATTATATTAAGTGTATTTGTTATAATTGCCATAAGGCAAACTATAGGAATCAAAATGACACTTAGAAAATTTAAATATTGTGACCAAATTTTAAAATTTTCATAAAGATTAAAATTCGGTTTAATAAATGTAAATTTCGAGCATTTTTTTCTATTGAATTGTTCAAATTTACAATTTTTAAAATAATTTAAATTATACTTACATGCATTAGAGGTTAAATTTTTGCCAAAAAAATGAATTAAAAAACATGAACAATTAAATGTTGGTTGTAAGTTTATTTTTATATTTTTCAAATCAAATAATTTCTGATATAAACAATAATCTGAATCAGGAAATGAGTAATCAGTATACGAGATAAATTCAAAAGTTATAATTTTATTTGAATTCTGGTCTAGTTTTATTAGCCACTGTTGGTCGTTTAAAAAATAAGGCGGTAATTCATAAAGAACAAAGTGAATTTTATTTATACAATTAAGATTTAGAAAAGTTGTTTCATTAATTGTTTTAATCCTACCATAAATCCACAACTCTTCCATTCGATTTATTAAATCCGTTCTGAATAGATCATTATTTAAATTGAAATTAAATACATTTAAATGAAGTGTTTCAACTGTTGAATTAATCAAATTTTCTTGGCTATTACTTAAAAATTTAAATTTTAACAAATTTCTTTTTAAAAATGAATTTGAAAGACCTTCAATGCTAAGTTTTTTGACATTTAAATCCTTAAAAATTAAGGGACATGTTTTTAAAGAATAAATACACGAGTGATCAAATGTTAAATAGTTAATTTTTTGAAATAATGGATATGTTCTATTTAGGTGATATTCACTACAATTTTCAGAATTACTACCAATTAAGAATTTGATATCAGAATACAAAAACAACAAATTTGATTTGTTATTAGCTATTTTGAATAAATTAAAAGTTAAGTCTATGGCTTTTAGATGAGAGAAAAAAAAGCTTATAGTTTTTCTTTCGTAATAGATGGGATCTAAATTTAAATTTAGGTCTTTGTTTAATATCAATTTTGAATTGAAGTAGAAAATTATGGACTCTATGGTCAAATTTAATTTTGAATCAATACAATCGAGATTTATCTGATTGAAATTATCCAAATTAAATATGCGTAATTGACCGGTGAATTTATCATTAGACTCGTAATTATCCCATGCAAAATTAATCTTTTTGCATTTTAATTTGGAATGATCGAGTATTTCAAAGTTTTGAAAATATTTTATAAACTTAAATAAGAATAAAATGGTAAAAAAATTTATTTTATTTTTCATTTTGAAAAAAAAAATTAAAATAAAACTACGACAAAAAATACATTTTTTTTATCGTTCTTATAATTAACCTTAATTATATAACAAATAAGGTAACTCAACCTTATTTATAATTCATTATATTACATATTATTCTTTATGATCATTGGAAGTATTGTATACTAAAGACATGGTAAAATAAATTTTTTTTTTTCTTATTTTTCAACCAAATATTATCGGTTTAAATAACGAAAAAAAATTAATTAGCAATCAATTTTTTCCAAAGATGTTATCAAATTTTAAATTAATCACAAATATAACGTAAATGCTCGATTTTTATGACATGTCATTATTCCAAATAGTGACATGTCGTTATGTATCGAACAGTGGTTGAAAAAATCAATCTATGACATGTCATAAAACCCGAAAATAGGCCTTTTTTCGAGAAATTGGTAACCATTTTTATGACATGTCACAAATATAGGAAATAAAGGGAAAAATGTATATTAAATTGGGCAATTAGATATATAAAAAAAATAAAAAGAAAAATTAAGGGGCATAATATAAATATTAAATTGGGCAGGAAAATAAGATAAAAAAATAACCTAAATTTTCTAAAATAAATTAAAAAAAATAAAAATTAATTGGTGTGAGATAAAATTTAAAAAATTTTTTTTATTTTTAAGAAAAGGAACGGTCATGTGAAAAACAGAATTTAAAAAAAAAGTGTGTGAAAATAAAAAATTAACAATCCTCTATGAGGGATAAATTTTTTTTAAAACGTTCACTGTTCAAATAATTGAATATTTAAACTTTTTTTATTTATCGAAAAATATAACAAAACAAAAATTGATTTAAATTAAAAAAAAATCAAAGAAACAATAAACTAAGCGAATAAATTGATTAACGTTTTCCGAAATAATTGATCGATTGGGTAAGTTGTTTTCTTTATTATATAATATTTATATTAAATTGGGCATATATTCTCTTTTTTTTTACTTTATTTCCTATATTTCTGACATGTCATAAAAATGGTTACCAATTTCTCGAAAAAAGGCCTTTTTCGGTTTTTATGACATGTCTTAGATCGATTTTTTCAACCACTGTTCGATACATAACGACATGTCATAAATATAGGGTATCCTATAATAATGACATGTCATAAAAATCGAGCATTTACGTTAGATTATTTTTTAGTGATGCGAGTTTTTTATTAGTTTTAGTTAATTAAGGCAAATATTTCCCAAATACATTTAAAAATGACTTTAGGCTTCAATATTATCAAATACGGGTGTAGCGAAGTAAATCAACAAAAAAAAAAGACAACAAAATTAAAACTTTCCATCAAAAATAAACAACCAACAAGCATAGATGTTTTTCCTTTCTACTTAGGGGTGTTCCAAGAGCAAATATGTCCATTATTTCATCTATTTCCATAAACCAATTCCTAATAAAAATCTTATACGGGTCTTGTCAAGATCTTAATCTATGATGTGTTATAGGATCTTGATTAGATTAATTAGGAAATAAGATTTTTATGACTTCCTTGAATTTTCTTATTAAAAAATTTTATCAACTAAAATAGAGATCTCAAAAGAAATATATAAGACTTAAATAAGTTTCTTAAAGAAAAGCGTAATTCAAGAAAATTCAAGAATCTTATTTCCTAAGTAATCTAATCAAGATCCTATAACATCCTTAATTAAGATTTTGACAAGATCAGCATAAGATTTTTATTAGAGGGGCTGTGAATTTCATGTCAATTCGCTCATTTCAATTCGCTATTTTTTCTTTAACTTTTTTTCCAAACATTAAAAATCAGTTCTGCAAAATGTTACAATATGTAGCAAATTTGCTACATAAATTTTCTTACTGTGCTAAATCTCTGCAAAATATGTGCAAATACATATACTTAGTTTTTAATAATTTTTTTCTGCATTATGGGTGCACACATTTTGCAGATTAATAATGGGAATGTAGCAAATTTGCTACATCTTGTAACATTTTGCAGAACTATTTTTTAATGTTGCGAAAAAAATTTATAGAAAAAATAGCGAATTGAAATGAACGAATTGACATGAACTTCACAGCCCCTTTATTAGATCTAGTTAATTGGAAATTAACCGACTAAACTAATTTAGTTTAAATTTAGAAATAAATCGGAAATAAAATACATATTTTTTCAATTCAGGTTAAAAAATTTTGTTTTGACATACCTAGAATTTAAAGCTTTATGAAAAATTTATTAATTTTTATTTGAAAAAAATAGTTTACTATTTTGATATTTATTAAGAATATCCAGAAAAAAATAGTTTACTAAAAATTAACCGACTTATTTTAGTTAACTAATTTTTAATTAACTATTTTTAACTAAAATTAGTTGGCTAATTTTTAGTCGACTTTGACTAGGAGGTTGTTAACTCGAAACAAAATCGTAATTTTAACGGCTTTTTTAAAGTTTAATATTACAATACAATACGAAAGAACAGTCTTCGCTTGTTAAATATTGTGGGATGAAAATTAGTAGACAAGTCTTTCATATGGCAAGTTTTTTTTTTTAATTAGATTTTTTTTTTTTACAATTTTTTTCAAAAAAGGCCGAAGAATGAAACTTTTGTTCCCAATAAAGTTTGCTGAAAATGAAACCTGAACTAGTCCTTTACTTAAATTCGGAGTTAAAAGCTGTTTATTTCTTTTTATTTTAACTAAATTTTTGACTTGAATCAACGAATCATTTGGTTTTGAAAATTGAAATTTTTGCTTTTTTTTCTAATTTAGAAGACAAAAGGCTAACATTGCTGAATCATGTGTGTTTACATAATTTATACTTGTCTTCTAAATTAGTAAAAAAAAACAAAATTCGATTTTTTTCAAACCATAAGTAAAAGGAAAATATGCCTAAATTGAGGTGGAATAAAAAAAGATAAACAGCTTTTAACTCGGAATTTAAGTGAAGGACTAGTTTAGGCTTTATTTGCAGCAAAATTTATTGGGAACATCAGTTCTATTCTTTGGCCTTTTTTGAATAAAATTGTACATAAAAAAATCTAATTAAAAAAAAAACTTGCCATATCCTTTGTTCATCATTAGCCTAAAAACTGCCCTCAAATTACGATTTTTTTTTCGAGTTAAGTTTTATACCAACACTAGTCATATAAACCAATTGCTCGATTTTAACATGTGGTTTTCAAAATGAAATAACGACACATCGTTATACTCAAATACACAGATTTAATGACAAGCCGGTCTATAACGCTGTTATGTAGTTAATTGAAATTTTCTTTTTCCAATCTAAATCGTATATTCGTATAGACGAGATATTTCACCAAATGAGCTTAAACTTTAATTAAACCGGTTTATTGGACTCTTTACCTGCGATTTTAAATGATAGTGAATCATAAGGAAAATAATCTTTTTAAATTAATATTAAAAATATTTTCAAATATATTCTTTTTTTGCAAGAGAAAATAAATTCGAATATAATCCACCTTGTTTTAGACATTTACTCAAAGATGAACCTTGAATAAATAATCAAATTCGAAACTTTTGCCAATCTCTATTTAAGCATTAAATATAAATTATCTTTAAAAAAATATTTCAAATAATGAAATTCTTAACAATACTTTATTTTCTCTTATTTGTGGCTCTAGTTGCCAATGTTAATTGTTCATGGCTAACAGCTTGTAAACCATGTGTATCACAATTACAATTTTGTCTTTCTAAACAAATAACTGGATCAGCTTATGTAACATGTATAGAATCAATTGAATATTCAAATTGTGAAACTTGTGTTACTTCAGTTGCCAAAACTAATAATTTATACTGTGATGCTTCAATTGAATATCACAATTTGTCGTGTCAAGTTAGTTGTCGACTAAAAGGTATTTTAAATGTAGGTTATTGTGATAAATCATCAGGCCTATGTGTATGCGCTTAAATAATTAATTTGCTTAATCTTATTAATTACTAATTTAATTTAAAAATTTTTTTAAAGTTAAATTTTATTTTAATAATAATAAAAGTTAATTCAAAAACCAAATATAAACTATTCGAAAAATTTAAATAAAATAAAATATAATCTAAAATTCCAAATGTTATATTCTCACTTTTTATATTTAATGTACTTAACAACTACAACAAATTAAAAAAGAAAATTAAAGAGGTATTTTTCATTTTTGGAAAAATGAAAAATTTTAAATTTTTGGTTATTTTAATATTAAGTGAACTTTTGATAAATTGTAATTGTGAGAGAGAAGCAAGAAGTTGGATTTTAGCATGTAAGCCATGTGTTCCTCAATTGGAGTATTGTCTTAAAAACAAAGTCTATTTGACGGGTTCGGATTTTAAAAAATGCATTGACTCAATAACCTATTCAAGTTGTCAAAATTGTGTTATAAACATAGAGAATTCCGATGATATTTGGTGTGATCAATCAATTGAATACCATAATTTAGTATGTCAAGTTAGCTGTCGTTTGAGAGGATTTCTACATAGAGGTGTTTGTGATTCTACATCCGCCTTATGTACTTGTAATAGATAAGTCAACATAAAAAAAATATTTTTATTTTTATGAAATTTTTAGGCTTAATAAATTTTTTGAAGAAATGATTTTTTATTAGTAATTGAATTACGAATTACAGTCGTTTAGTAAAAAATGTCAAAATAATTAAATACAATTAAGGAGCGTTTCAAAAAGGTTACTTCTTAATGTAATTAGATAAAAATGAAAAAAATGTTCAAAATTAAGGAATTTGAACTAAATTTTACAGAGATTAGATAGTCTTTGAGGATGATATACAAAATTCTACGAAAGTAATATTTGGGTAAAGTGATTTAAATCTAGGAATATCATCTTTATTAATAGTGACATGATTTAGCATATTAAAATTATTAAAAGTTTCATTATTTAATTTTAAAAAGTTGCCAGCTATACTTAATGTTTTTAGATAACTAAATTGTCTTAACAAGTCCAATTCAACATATTTTAGTTTACAAAAAGAAATACCTAACGTGACCAATTTGGAATTTTGAGAACTGATTAGTGAATAGTTCAAATTTTCTAAAGGGTTAGAATTTAAAATTAATTCAGTTAATGAACTCAAGTTCTGACTAAAAAAATTAATTTTATTTACTCCTAAATGCAAGAATTTTAGATTAACTAACGAATTTAAATCTAACGATATTAAATTGCAATTAAAGAGTTTTAAAATTTCCAATTTGGCTAATCCAATGAAAATATCAGGTTCAATAAATGATAAATTGTTATTTGAAAGTTCTAGAAATTTTAAGCGTGGAAATTTGTTAAAAAAATTTGAATCAATTTTTTTAATTTGATTAAAAGAAATCACCAATTTTTCCAAATTATAAGCTCCATTTAAAGTATCAGCATTTAATTCAGATATTTGATTAAAAGAAATGTCAACGCTAATAAGTTTGTTCAGTGATTTAAATGTATCATTGTGTACAATTTTAATTTGATTTAAAGATACATCTAAAAAATTAAACGAACTTAAATTAAAGAAAATAGGTTCCAAAGATTTTAAATTGTTATTTTTTAAATAGATCTTTTTAATCTTTTCTAAATTTTTAAATGTATATTTTTCTATTGATTCAATTTGATTGAATTCTAAATATAAACTTTGTAGCTGTGGTAAATTATTAAAAGTATTTCCTCCTATGAACCTTAAATTATTATTTTTCAATTCTAAATTGACCAATAAAGGTAAGCCTGTGAAAACATCTGATTCCAATTGACTTATTTGATTAAAGCTCAAATTTAACGTGTTTAATTTTACCATACCATAAAATGATTTTGAATAAAGCTTAGTCAAATTATTAAAAGACAAATCCAGAATTTGAGTTTGGTTGCATTTTTCAAAAGCAAAAGGTCCTATTTGACTTAATTCATTTCGGCTTAGATTAATAATGATGGACATATTTGAAAGTTGATCTTGGTCTAAAAATGTACCTTTTAAAAAGATTAATTTAAATTAAAAATATTTTTCAATTATTAAAAAGCATAAATTTTAAACCATTTAAAAATAAAACTCTAGGCAATAGTTTTTCTCTTTGATAAATATCATTTTTACCAAAGAAATATTTTTTCTCAATTGAATTGTAAATTTTGCAATCGTTTTTACTTTTATTAAATTGAAAATATTGACATGTTGTATAAAATAAAAGGCATTTTTTGATACAGATTAATCTGAATTGCGTTTTATATTCATGAATAATAATTGTTTTATCCTGAAATAAATCCGGTTCATTATTTTTTCTTATGAACAATTCATCTTTCGGAAGAAAAAATGTTCAAAAATTTATTTACAAATTGAAATAAAGTTTAAAATATACTTAAAGTGACATAATCAAAGAAACATATTGATATTGATAAGATTTGATAGATTCTGTAGAATTTCATTTTATTTTTTTTTAATTTTGAAAGCGGAGATTTTTATATGTAATTAGACAGAGTTCAAATTATTTTTATTAAATTTAATTAATAATTTATTTTAAACAAAAAATTTTCCAAAAATTTTATTTTTTAAATGAATTTTTAATGCTAACAAAACATTGAAAAATCATCAAAATTGTTTGGTAATATTTACAGGGCCGACTAAATTCAAGAATTTGATTTTAAGTATACATAATACTTTAGATATTTATTTATCTATTTATTTTGCAGTTTGAAAAAAAAATTATAAAATGAATTAATAATATAACTTTTAAAAAAGGCAAAAAAGACATGTTTAATGTCAATTTTCTTTTTCTTATTTCTTGATCAACAAAAACAAAACTTAAAAGTACTTTAGTCATTAAAAAATATTGTTACCTAGGGTAGCGAAATTTGCCGCATCTGCTTTAAAAATCTGTTAAAAAATTATACGATTTTAATTGCGTATTTAAATTATAAGTTTTGTTTGATGTTGTTCAAAAATTACAGAAATCTAGCAAGTTTTTTGCTTTTTTTTTCTTTCAAGAAAATTAAAATTTCTAAAAAAATATTTTAGCATATTTTGCTTATCTAGGTAACAATATTTTTTGTTGGCAAAGGTACTTTTAAGTGCTTTATAGAGCGATTTTTGTTTACAAAAAATTTTAACTTGCCGTAAAAAAATGTTTATATGATAAAAGTTCGAGATTAGTGCGAATTTTTTCAGTATTTTTTGATCAATTTAGTTCGATTTATACGTGATTTCGATTTAAGCGAGTTTTTATAGAGACATAAATTTATTTTGATAGAGTTTTCGAATTAAAAAATTTTTTTTTTCTATAACTTTTATTAAAAATATCAACAAAGTAATGGAGAAAAGAAAAAAAACTAATCAAAAAAAATTTAAATAAAAATATAACATAAACAATCAAATTTTTTCATTTAATTTGTTTTTTAAAAATCCATTCCACCCATGCCACCCATTCCTCCCATACCACCCATACCACCCATACCGCCCATGCCTCCCATGCCTCCAGCTACTGGCTTCTCTTCTTTAGGTTGTTCAGTAATAACACATTCAGCTGTTGTCAACAATGAAGCAACACCTGAGGCATCTTGTAAAGCTGAACGAACGACCTTTAAAATTAAAAAAATTGAATTTAATTTTTTAATATTTTTAAAAATTTAGTTTTTTTTAAAATTACTTTTGTTGGATCAATAATACCGGCTTTTACCATATCAATAAATTTATCATTACGAGCATCATAACCAATTTCAATGGCAGCTTGATTTAATATTTTATCAACAATTAAGGCACCTTCTTTACCAGCATTTTTAGCAATTGTATAAGCTGGCATTCTCAATGCTCTACGTACAATTTCAATACCAACACGTTGATCATCATTAGTAGCACTTAAACCATCTAAAGCTTTTAATGATCTCAACAAGGCAACACCACCACCTGGTACAATACCCTCTTCGACAGCAGCTCTAGTAGCACATAAAGCATCAGTAATACGATCTTTTTTCTCGTTTACTTCAACTTCACTTGAACCACCGACTTTCAAAACGGCTACACCATTACTCAATTTGGCTAATCTTTCTTGTAATTTCTCTTTCTCATATTCTGATGTTGTCTCGGCAATTTCCTCTTTTATTTGTTGAACACGACTCTCTAATTCTTTAGCATCACCTTTGCCTCTCATTAATAAAGTATCATCTTTAGTAACACTAACTTCACCAACTTGACCAAAATCGCCCAATTTAATCTCTTCTAATTTAGTCAAATTAGCTTCATCGCCGAATACAGTAGCTCCTGTTGAAATGGCAATATCTCTCAATATATTTTTTCTATTATCACCAAAACCTGGTGCTTTAACAGCGCATACTTGTAAATTTACTTTTAATCTATTAATTACTAAAGTAGTCAAAGCCTCGCCTTCGACTTCTTCGGCAATAATTAACAATTGTTTACGTTGAGTATTGGCTAATTCTAAAGCTGGTATTAATTCTTGTACAGTCGATATCTTTTTCTCTGAGATTAAGACAAAAGCATCTTGGAATTCACATTTGGCACCTTTGGACGAATTCATAAAATATGGTGAAATATAACCACGATCGAATTTTAAGCCTTCAATTATTTCTAATTCGTCATTTAGAGTCTTACCATCCTTGACTGTTATGACACCATCTTTACCGACTTTTTTCATGGCATTTGAAATTATATCACCAATTGATTTATCACCATTAGCTGAGATAGTAGCTACTTGAGCAATCTCTTCTGGTGTTGTAACCGGACGTGACATACGTTTCAATTCAGCGACTATAGCCTCGACAGCAGTCATAATACCACGTCTAACCTCAATTGGATTAGCTCCTTGTGATATTTTTTGAAATCCTTCTTTAGCAATAGCACGTGCTAAAACAGTAGCTGTTGTAGTACCATCACCAGCTTTTTCATTTGTGTTATTAGCTACATCTTGAACTAATTTAGCACCAATATTTTGGAATTTACATTTCAATTCGACTGCTTTAGCTACAGTGACACCGTCTTTGGTGATTTTTGGACTACCCCAACTTTGTTCAATAATTACATTTCTACCTTTTGGACCTAGTGTGACAGCGACGGCATCGGCGAGTATATCAACACCTTGTAACATTCTAGCTCGTGAGTCATCACCGAATTTGACGTCTTTGGCATAGGAACGGCCCGATACCAAACTTGAGGCAATACGTTTGTTTGATGTGGCTAATCTGGTTAAACGATACATTTTTTGTTTAAATAAAAAAAGAATCTAGAAATTAAAATTTTTTTAAGGTCAGTTAAAATTTTCAATTTTTTTTTTATACTCAAAATTTTTTGTATTTTCTCGAAAGATTCAGAAATTTTAAATTTTTTTATTTTTCAAATTTTTTTTCTCTTAAGCACATGTTATATTAGCTTGGTTTTAGTTAATAAATATATATAGTGATGAAAGATTTCAAGCAGTCAAAGTAATTTCTAGAATTTGAAACAAAAAAAAAATGCAAATTTAAGTTAGATACACACGCGGCCCTAGATAGAATTGCAAGTTGTTTTTTTTTTTAATATTTCAAGTTTTCATTCAAAATTTGAAATATTGCAAAAAATTATTTTTTTTTTGGATTCTTGAATTTTCTCGAAATTTAAATTCGGCTTTTTATTTATCGCAAAAAAGATATACACCTATTTTTTTTGTTTAATCTTTAATTTTTAACTGTTTAGAATTTATAAAACATAAAAAATTAAATAAATAGAATGTCGGGAGCTGTTAAAAGACTAATTCCATTATTCGATCGTGTCCTAGTCGAAAGATTCGCCAAACAAACAACTACTAAAGGAGGTATCGTTTTACCAGATAAATCAACCAAAAATGTTCTAAATGCAACAGTTGTTGCCGTTGGTCCAGGTGGTCGTAATCAACAAGGCGAATTTGTTCCATGCAGTGTCAAACCTGGTGATAAAGTTCTTTTACCCGAATATGGCGGTAATAAATTAGAAATCGACAATAAAGAATACTATTTATTCCGTGATTCTGATATTTTGGGAAAATGGCAAGAATAATTATGTGGATATTATAAATTATGTTATTTTATCTTTTAGAACAACTTAAAAAAAAAATTTGTTAATTTTTTCCTTTTTTTTAATAAATTTTATTGCCAAAAAAAAAATTTTTTACTGAGACTTAATTATCATCCTTGTTTTGAGTACTGTGATGGGCCATCGTTTTTTGTTTTAAGCCAAAATTTTCGATCTAAAATATAATCAAATTGTATATGACAGAAATCTTTTGATACCATAAACTAATTTTTTAAAAATTTTTACCGAATTTAATATTAAATTAAACCTGTTAGAAAACTATTTTTTTAATTTGCAATCCAAAAATATTTTTAATTAAAAGATAATAAGTCCCTATATTACAGGAATTTTAATCCACTACTATTTCATGAGCGATACGTCATACTTAAATTATTTTTTTCTACTGGATGACAAGTATACTGTAAAAAATAAAAGCGACTAAGACACCATTTTTAGGCGCTACAACCAGACGTCATCTTGGAGAGTTTTCAAGACGCTTTTAATAGTTACTTTTTTTAAGACGCTTTTTTTTAGTCATGTCTTAAAAAAAAACGTCTAAAGGCGATTTATTATTTTCTCACTTATTTTCTTATTTAATCACTAAAATTACTTAATAAAATCTAATTTTTCTTAATTTTCCTAACAAATATTATTTCACTTAAATTTACTAATGCGTTCTAGAATTTCGAATTAATCCCTAAAATTTCTTTTTCTTTCATTCAAATATTCTTGTGTATTACATTAGGTGACCAACAAAATATCTAGGTTATTATAATTTTTAAATAAACAGTATAAACTGGTTATTTACATAACCGGTTTATACTGTTTTTGTTCACACGTTGTCTGAGAATTTTGCAGTATGGTTTAAGAGTATTTGTAGCTTAGCAATAATTCCAATTGAATATGTAAATGAATTTTATTTCGAAAAGCTATGCGTTAATCAACCAAATATTGCTAAATTAGACGATTTTATGGCATACTTTGTAAATACTTATTTCGAAAATTCATTTAGTATTGGCATGTGGAACCGTTTTGAAACACATGCTACACCCCGTACCAATAATAATTTAGAGGGGTATAATTTAAAATTAAATGTTCATTTGAGTGTTGCAAAGCCAGACATCTTTAAATGCATTAATAAATTCAAGATCGAGGAAGTTGACGCTAGCTTGAAATATTTTCGTGCATTAAATAATGAAAAGCCTCCACCAAGAAAAAAATTAAATATAATCAATGACGCCATTTTATTAAATCAAAAAAAAATGCTCAAAGATAAAGAAATAAGTATTGATACCTATGTCAAATACGCCATTCAAACATTTGATTTTTCTAAACTTGAAAAAAAACTTAAGGAAAATGAAAACCAAGACTCAGATGCCTTAAGTATTAGTGACTTTTCAAGTTCAGATGATGATACTGATGTTAACCTTGATGATTAAAATAAAAAAATTAGCTTTAAAAACTATTTAATTATTTTCATTTATTTTTTTTTCGTAATAAAATATTTAATCAATCAAAAGATACTTTTATAACGATTTATGTAATAAAAAGCATAATTTTTCAAAGATTACTTTTTCAACGAATTACACTTTTCGTAACAAAATTTTAATTTTCAAAAATATACTTTTATTACACTCAAACTTTTCGTGGTGTAACAAAAGAAACCCGAACCATTTTACATAACGTTCTAATGTGGAAATTCTGTAAATATTTAAAAAATAAAAATTTTCGGTATCGTACAAAGATTAATTCAGTACAGAGATAGAAATTTTAATCATGGAATAAGAAAAAGGTCAAGCTTTATTGTTGGAAAAAAAATTTTCTCCAAAAAAATAATATAAATTAAAAGTGCCTAATTTAAAAGCGACTAGTTTTAAATTTTTCATTACAAAATTTCGATTTTTTTTTAAAACAAGACACTTTTTTTTAGCCGTTTTTTAGTTAGCCACCTTTTTCTTTAAAAATGACTAATTTTTTTGACGGCTAAAAAAAAGCGTCTAGTTTTTTTAAAAAAATTGTTTAAAAATTCAATTTTTAGACGCTTTTAAGATCTAGGCGCTTTTGAAAAGTGTCTTAGTCGCTTTTATTTTTTACTCGCATCAAAACTTAGCTTGAGCTCGTTCGGTCGAGACCTCACTCGCAACAAAAAAAAACAATTTCCAAAATAAAACAGCAAATTAAATAGTTTATTTTAAAAAGAGAGAATGAAAAACAAAGTTAAGTATCGCTTGGTTTCGGGGTTCCAAGCCAAGTCGTAGTCTAAGAGTCGAGTTCGCAGTCATTAAGTATCTCGGATGAGTGACTCTGTCTATCGACCCAACGTCTCCCAGTTTTTCATTAGCGTTAATAAATACATCAAATAAAATAAATAAGAAATAAAAATATTTATATGTTTACAAATCATTATCTATTTGATAAACAAACTCTACTACAGCTACAGAGACTCTTGAGAAAAAAAATGAAGCAACAAGAAAAAAAAAGATCACCGCGCCTTAGATTAAACAAAAAAAAAAAGTTAATCATTTAAATCCTTAATTCTCCCTTAATAAATTAAACTTAAATCTTTTTTTTTTCTCTTAATAAAAAGCTATTTTACTTTAATCATTTTCGAAATAAAATTGATTTTCTTTACAAGAAAAAAAAAAAAATAAAACAATTCCAAATATGTCTGAATCGCCAATTTCTGATAAATCTCAAAAAGGTATTTATATGACTAGAATTGACTTGAAAAAATCCGATAACTCTTTTGATTCGTTGAATGAAGAACTAAGTGAACAATTACCATTTAAAAATAAGCGAATTCATATTGATCCAGATGTTCTAAATGAGAAAATAAAACACTGTGTCATTAGAAGAAGCTCAATGAACCGCAAATCAAACCAATATTTAGTACGTAATTCAAAAACATTCGAAGCTGAGCAGGACAGAATTATGGAATCGAGTGATTCGAGCGATTCTGATTCAACACTTGCATCATACAATTTGAAAAAACAGTCGAAACATTCCAAAAAATCCAAGTCTAGTTTGTCAAGTTCAAAAAGTTTTGACTTTGATAAATTAGACATACAATCCGAGGATACAAATTCGAAAAAAAGTGTCACTTTTATAATTAATAATCAAGAACCTGAAGAAGAACAAGAGGATACAGAAATTCATCCATTACCACCACTACCAACAGAAGAAGTACCTGCTGTGATTGAGCCTAAAAAGTCAACTTCATCATGGTCAAAAATCAAATGCACATCTTTATCCGAGATTAAAAGAGAAAATAATTTAGATAGTAAATCATCGAAAAGTTTGGTGAGTTTATTAAAAATTGAAAGTCCCGTCGAAGAACCAGTAGATCTAATACCACCACCAAGTGAGACCGAACTACTTGAATTAGAAAAAGCTCATGATGAAAAACAAGATAATAGTAATAATAAAATCGATGATGAAGAACAAGAATTATTAGAGTCTTTGGGTGAGTTGAATAAAATATCAACTTTAAAGTTAAATGAGCTTGCCAATAACAGATATTTAGACGAGAAGAAACGAAATGAGATTAACAATTTAATTAAGAATAAAAATTGTTTTCTAAGAAGAGTGTCATCATTTCCAACAAGATCTCTATCAAAGAGAACAAATGCTAATCCATTGTATGATGTCAAATCGAAAATAGAACAATTTGAAAAGATTAAAAGCGATCAATCGGCAAGTACAAACTTTTTTGTAAGAGGTAAATACTCGAGAAATTCACCTCAAATGGCAACTAGTCATCGCAGTGGTGCCTTAATGAAAACTAAAATAAGCTCACAAATCGATGCTAAAGACGCCAATACTTTAACCAAACAGAAAAATAAAATATCTGATTTAGATGAGATTTGCTCGTTTATCAATGTCAAAGGCTTAAAAAGTATTTTCGAGTCCAATAACAATAATGTTCAAAAATAGACAATAACATTAAAAAAAACTATTTAGTATTTTAAATTAAAGTTTATTTTATATATTATTAAAGCTATTAGATTTAAAATAATTTATCAAGTATTTAAATTCTATCTTGTTTAATAAAATTAAAAAAAAAAAAAGAAAATTTTTTTTTATCTTTTAAATCAATAAAGTACCAAAAGAAAGCAAATAGACTATTTTACAGTGGCGATTTAATTCGAGGATATAAGAAAAAATTTTGGGACTTATCGAAGCAAAAAGAAAAATATATTATCCGATGTATTTTTTTGAAACCGTATATCTCTCGATAAGATTAAAATTGTAAAGTGATTTTAGAACCATTAAGTTCCTGGTATTTTATTTCATAGAGTGGCATGTATTTTGATTTAAAGTTTATTCATGAAATCAAGA
This sequence comes from Brachionus calyciflorus, assembly GCA_002922825.1. Lineage (NCBI taxonomy): Eukaryota > Metazoa > Rotifera > Eurotatoria > Ploima > Brachionidae > Brachionus > Brachionus calyciflorus. The sequence continues at coordinate 772,471 of NTPY01000739.1, forward strand.
AAAAAAGGATTAAAAAATTCAAATGCTACAATTTTGGATCAAATTTTAACATAATATATAAACAATCAATACATTAGGTAGATCTTTTAATGAGCTTTATTTTGATATATAAAATATTTTCTTATATTAATATGAATACAAAGTTTTAATAATTTTTAGAAATGTATCATATAAGGTACAACGGTAAGTTAAGGGCTAAAATCTGTATCCAAAATTTTTTAAATTGAGAATAAATTTTACCAAAATATCTGATAATTTTATAAATTAATGCATAAAAAAAACATACAAGATAATTTTTCAAAGTGATGTTTTCATTGGAAAAAATTAGAAACCCCTGGTAACAAACAAACATAATTTGTACCGTCATAGTTTACTATCAAAAAATTTGAAAAGAACAATTTCTACCTGGAACTAAAAATTGTTAATTATTTTCAGTGAGACACTGTTTTAGGCTTAAGTCTTGTGTTTTTTTTCCCATCTAACTATTTAAAAAAATACGATCGAATCGAGATATCGATGTCAAGGACGGTAATCGGTGTCACGGACGAATATCAATTAGTAAATAAATAAATAAAAATATATAAATTATATTTTTCAAAATAAATTTATCTAATTGATTAATTAAGTTTGTTAATTAAGAAAAAAAATTAAAGGTAAATTGTTAATTGAACATATCAAAACAATTTCGAAAATTAATTAATTTTGTTTTATTTTCCGCAATTTATTTTGCCAAATTTAACTAATGATATTATTTAGTAAATTTAGAAAGATCCAAAATAAAAACTTAAGTAAAAAAAATTAGACTTAACTTAAATAAATAAATTAAGATTAAGATAATATCCGCAAAAAAAATAAAAATGTCCAAATTTGATAGTGAAATCGGTATAAGCTAACTATTTAATATTAGAGGGTCTAATTGAGATATCGATTAAACCATATCAAAGAAAAAAAGATTTTTAATTTTTTTTAGAATAAAAATTTCATTTGATTATTTGAAATAAATCATCATTTGATTTAGTCACCCCTTTAAAAAAAGTAAATATGACTTAAACGAAGAATTATTAAAAAAAAACAATTCAAAATATTAATCAAATCAATAAAAGGAGTCAATAAATTTAGGAAGTACTAAGTCTCCATTCCAAGCCATCAAGGCTTTGTCTAAATTATTTCTTCGTCCTTGGACGAACAATTTAAATAAATAAAAAAGTCATTTTATATTTAGTATCAATGTTTACTGCTAAGCCGCTTGGATATCCAGTATCTTCCTTCTAAAATCATTGTTTAATTTATTTGGAATATAAAATAATAAATGTTGAAAAAATTGAACTCAATCAAAAATTAATTAAAAACACATTACAAGGGTTTGATAATTCTATTAAAATCTACAAAAATAATAAAAAGTATACTTACCGTATTTCCGTGCTGAGTGGAGCATGCACTACAACCCGAATTTTCGAGTAGAAACCAATTTTCTGATTGGTTGAAAAAAAATCGACCAATCATTTTT
>NTPY01000391.1:19453-37082 GCA_002922825.1 Brachionus calyciflorus
AACAGCATCAAAACAGTAATCAAAATTGGAAAAATACATATCAAAAGAATGATTTTCAAGCACCCAAACAACAGCAGCAGCAACAACAAGCGCCGCAGGTGTCATATCAAACTCAGCAAAAAACACAACAAAAAGAGTTAAAACTACAAACAACTGAGACTGTGCTAAATATAGATTCAAAACATGAATCGTCAGAGGAAAATTGCCCTATTTTTGGTCAAGCAATTCTAAATAACACATTGGTTAAGTACTTGTGCGATAGTGGCGCACGTAGATCATTGATAAGTTTAAAGCTTTTCAATATTATCAAAAAACATGATAATCAAACTTTACTCGAGACCTATACTGGTAATGACTTATTCTCGTGTAGTAGTAAAATAAAAATTCATGGATTTATAATCCTAAAGAGATTCATAATCTCACCTGAAATCATACTTAAGAATGTAAGACTTTTAGTAACAGAAAACGTAACTGGTCATGACTTTATTCTTGGTAGAGATCTTATCCATAAGATCCCAAATTTTAAAAAACAATTTGACAAAATCAAGGAAACAATTAGACATATGTCCTCACAAGTAAAAAAGATTTTTAAAGAGGAACGAAAACAGTCTTTAAAAAGTTCAAACTCATCTAGCAGTTTAAGTAGCTCTTCAATCAGTAGTAGTAACAGCATGGAATGTATTGCAATTATCACAGATACAGAAGAAGACTTATTTGAAAAATTTAAAGAAGCAAATACTCAATTTAACACGATCGAAGAAGCAAGAGAGGCGGTAGCTGTTGAATTAAAACAAATTTCTGCAAAAAGCGTGACAGAATTAGAACCTACCTATAACAGTGACGTGGCTTTCGAAATCGAATTTATAAATCCGAACCAAAGACAACTAAGATGCAAATGCAGACCACTTCCATACAATTTGAAGGAAAAAGTCCAAAAAGAGATCGAAAAACAAATTGAAGCAAAAATAATACGCCCGAGTAGAAGTCAGTGGTGCTCACCAATTAGAGTAGTAGATAAGCCAGACGGCTCCATACGTATAACTGTTGATTACAAAGCATTGAATCAATTAATAAAAGATGATAACTATCCATTACCATCGATTCAAGACTTATACAACAAGCTAGCTGAAGCTGACACTTTCACCAAGATCGACATGAAAGCTGCTTATCACCAAATTCCCGTCCATCCGAATTCAATCGAAATAACCGCATTTATCTGCGAATTTGGAAATTTTGAATATTTAACAATGCCAATGGGTATAAAAACAGCTCCGGCATGGTTTCAACGCTTCATTGAGAAAACATTTATCAAGCTCATTATGGAAAATAAGTTAGGAGCTTATTTAGATGACACAATTGTTTTCACTAATTCAAAAAAACATGGTTTAGACTACCATGTAGAGACTGTTAAAGAAGTGGTTGATACATTAAAAGAGAGAAATTTAAAAATCTCGTATGAAAAAAGTGTAGCAGTAGTTGAAGAAGTTGAACTACTTGGAAACACAATTTCAAAAAATAAATTAAAACCTAACCAAAATCGAGCTAAATGTTTGGAATTACGAAATATTCCAAAAAATTTTAAAGAATTACAATCATGGCTTGGTGTTGCCAACTACTATAGACGATTTATCAGTCACTATGCTCAAAAAACAAAACCACTTTACGACATGATGAAACTAAAAGAGGTTCCGAAAAACGTGCGTAAGAAAAATGGTGCTGTAGATGGAAAAAGGGTTCCACTGATATGGACTGATGAAACAGAAAAATGTTTCGAAGAATTAAAAAATACACTTTGTAGTAATTTAGTACTAGCACTTCCAAATTTTGATATTACAATGATACTCTCAACAGACGCGTGTGAGTATGGATACGGCGCTGTATTAGAACAAATTATTGACGAAGTTAATTATCCAATCGCCTACTTTTCAAAAAGCTATACACAAACCCAAAGAAAATATTCCACAAGTGAAAAAGAATTACTGGCAGTAGTAATGTCAATAGAGTATTTTCACCAGTATTTATACGGTAAATTTTTCATTGTGTACACTGATCATCAGCCACTCACATGGATATTACATAAAACAAATACGCATCCGAGACTTGAACGATGGCTACTTAGGCTAAGCCAATACAATTTTGAAATTATTTACAAACCTGGCAAAGATAACATAGTAGCAGACATGTTATCAAGATTACCAGACGAAAACCAATATACTGATTCCGAGAATGACTACTTTGACAATTTAGTAGCAGCAGTAGAAGAAGTAGACACTCAAAATTTTTCAACTGTTGAAAATAAACAATTATCAATCGAATGGATTGATAACGAAAAATCAAATTATGATTTACAAGGAGTAGTTGATTATGTAGGTAATAAGTCTACATGTATTTTAAACTCAAATTCAAAAATCATATCTCAAAATCCAAATTCAAACGTTAATGAACAATATCCAAGCTTAAAAGAAGAACAAATCAAAGACAACGACATCCAATGGATGATTAACTTAAAAAAAGAAAACAGAGATAAAAAACCAAAAATTAACATCTTTGAAAACCCAGCACAAAAGATTTTGTACAAACAATTCGATAATTTAATCGTAATTGAAGGCATATTATACAGACAATCAGAAGACAGAAATGGGTATTCAATAACTCAATTTGTTCTCCGGAAACAAGTAGTTGCAGAGGTAATTTAATTTATTAGCTTTATAGTCATTCACAATTTTCATTGAGTTAAAATACCTTTCAGGAATCCAAGAGCTTTCTGATGTAGGAAGATCTTTCAATTTTACTTAGTAAAAACTTTCTTTTTCTACCATTTTGTCTTTCAAGATTTTTTCAACTTCAGCACTTTCTGGAGGAAGAGACTCATCATTTTCTACAATTTTTAATTTGTGTCGGGGAACAGAATCTGGTAATTTTTCATTTAGTGCGTTCGACAACAAATAGTTTCCCCTTTTAGTTTGACCAATTACTTTGTAAGACCCCTTAAATCTTGCCTCTAATTTCATTAATAACCCTTCACACTTTATGAAAACTGTGCTACCATTAGGAATTTTCTCCAGTACCGTGTTTTGCGCCGAGTTTTGGTTTTTTACTTGTTTTATTTGGTTATTTTTAATATTTTCGATAGCTTTTGTGTGTGTTCTATTGAAAAAAAAATTTATTTCTTCACTCCTTTTGACAATAGCACTCGAGTCATATTCCTTATCGGTCCAATCTAAAAATGGGAGCATTTTCCGTCCGAACATTAACTCAAATGTTGTGAAGCCAGTAGTTAAGTGTACTCGAGAACGATAAGCCATTAAAACATATGGCAAGTATTGAGGCCAGTTTTCTAAATTAGCTTCTGCATGTTTTCTCAGAGCTTCAATAAGAGTTTGATTAAAACGTTCAGTTATTCCGTTCGTGAGCGGATTAAAGGCAGAAGTTGTGATATGTCGAAATCCTATATTATTCTTTAATTTGTCTAGAATCTGATTGCAGAATTCTCGACCATGATCAGAAAGAAGTTCTTCAAATGGTCCAAACAAGCTAATGTAATTATTTAAGATATTCGCTATTTCTGAAGCTTCTTTAGATCTTATTGCTTCTGCATAGCAAAATTTTGTTAAAATTTCAATTATGACGGCTATTCCTATAAAGCCATCGTTCGTTTTATTTAATCCAAAGACTAAATCGATTGAGACCCTTTTAAATATCTTAGAAACTTCTGTAACCTGTGCCGGATGAAATTGCATTTTTTCTTTTCCATTTCTTTGACAGATTGAACATTGGTTAATTACCTTTTTATTAAAGCAAGCATATTAGGCCAAGTGTAAGACTCTTTTATTCTATGAAGAGTGGAATCTGCTCTAAAATGTCCAAAGTTTTGAGCCTTCTCGATTATTATTTTTCGATCTTCAGGTTTCGGAACTTCTAACTGAACATTGTTTTTCAAAAAAAGAAGCTTTGAATTATTAAATTTATAATTTTTTGCTAATTTTTTATTCTATTTACTTCTTTTTTACTTAAACGAGCTATTAATCTATTAAACTGGATGTAATGGAGTAGATTTGCATCCTCCCATACATCTTGATTTACTTCCTTAATGCTTACTGAAGAAATAACTATTTCATCTTCCTCTGTGCATTCAACAGTAACTAAATAATCAATGACAGGTCTGCTTAACGCATCTGCATTTGCAAGTGTCGATCCTTTTTTATAGATAATATCGAAGTCGAACTCTTTTAGGAAGATAATCCATCTAGCCAACCTTCCAGTTGGGTTTTTTATAGATTTAAGATAAACTAAAGCTGCATGGTCTACAATAGCTTGCGCACCGTGCAATTCGGTTCTGAATTTCTTAAATCCAAAAATTAAAGCAAGACACTCTTTTTCTGTGATCGTATAATTTTTTTCGGCTTTAGTTATAAGACGAGAAGCACATGCTTTAATATATTCTCCACCTTTGTTATCTTTTTGAGATAGAACAACCCCACAATATCCTGACGCATCTGTAATTATATCAGGGAGTCTGAGGACCGGATTAGATGAGAGTTTTTTCTTTAGATCATTGAATGCTATTTCGCATTCATCTGACCATTCAAATTTAATCGATTTTGAACATAAATAAAATAATGGTTGAGAAATTTGTGAATAATTCATAATGAATCTTCTGTAAAAATTGCAAAGACCCAAAAAACTTTGAAGCTGTTTCAACGTTTTTCGTCTTAATCGCATAACAATTGCATCTATTTACAAGGTTTATTTGAGACAATATGTCTTAGAAGTCTAATTTGTTTTGCAAACCATTTACATTTACGAGGGTTGATTTTGAGATTGGCCTTTTTTAGCCTCTTTAGAACTTTTTTAATATTTTTGCAATGAGAAATAAAGTCCATTGAATGAATTGTAATATCATCCATGTAAACTTCTACAAATTCCAAGTCTCCTAAGATCATTTGCATAATTCTACAATAATCAGAAGGCCCATTTTTTAGACCAAAAGGTAGCCGATGGAATTCAAAATATCCATCCGGAGTTGTAAATGCAGTCTTTTCTTTTCTCAGGCGAAGACCAAGGCGACCTAGAACGTCTTATAATGTTAGCTTTTAACATTATGTTTATTTCTTCTTTCAAAAAGTTCCTTTCCGCCTCCGACTTTCTGTATGGAGGGGTATAAATTGGCGCCATATCTTCGTTTTTTAGTCTAATGGAGTGTTCTTAAACCGAACAGGCTCCGAGATTTTCAATAGAATCAGCGAACATTGTCCTTCTTGGAGAAGCGTCCTTCTTCAGTTCCTTAAAATTTTCAAATTCTTTTGAATTAAGTTCGCTTTCTGGTACCATTTCAAAATCGCAATTTTCCCAAAAAAAAGTCGTCATCATTGTCTGACTCTTCTAATTCTGAAAAGAAAACCTCAAAAATGTCAGTTTCACTTTTAGCAAGGTCTTTTTCTAAGGCATCATTCAAATGATAATCATAATTTTGAAATTTTATAAAACCTTGCGAGGGAAATATACCAGCATTGGTTGAATTAAATCAATCTAGTCCCAGGAGAATATCATGATCGTCATGATCAAAACAATAAACTCCAAAATAGATTTTTCACCTCCAATATCAACTTCCAAAGGTTTTGTTTTTCCTGAGCATAACTTAAACTTGAGTGCTTAAAATCTCAAAATTGAATCTAATGGCTGTCATATGGTTCATTACCGACTGAGTAGCACCACAATCTATTCCTATTTTTAAAAGAACACCATCAACAAAACCGATGGTAGAAGGTATCCCCTTCTGTTTTTTATCTGTCGAAGACAAAACGTAAATTTTTTCTGCCTTTTCAATATCGTTATTGCTAAAGGCCTTTATCGAATTTATTTTATTTAGGATAACTCTACATTTATTTGCATTATGTCCTTTATTCTTACACCAATGGCAAATTACATCCTTATTTATATAATTTAATTTCTTGTTCTGACTATTACTTATTTTCTTATTTTCATCTCTATCGTATCGCCTTATCTAGTTGTTTTACCCCCTACAAATAAGTTCTCGTTTTGTATCATCTTTTAAGCTTTCTTTGAATTAAAATATTTTTTCTTCTTCAGACAAAGATGATAAGCGATTTGTAAGTCTTAGGAATTTGCTAATATAATATTCAATAGACATTCCTTCTTTGTGATTTAAATTTACAAGTTCGCTACGAATTTTGTGAATCCTATCAACATCTACAAAAGTTGATCCAAGCTCAGCTTCATATTTCAACCAGCTTCCGTTACATTCAATTTGTTTTCTTAATAACAGGAGCGGTAAATCACTCACAAAATTTATGACAGAAGAAAGCTTATCCTTATCCTTAATTTTTGAAAAACGAAAACCTTGATTTACCTTAAAAAGCCAATCTTCAACATCTTCTTTGTGATTCCCTGAAAATTTTGGGGTACTCAGATCCAGTTTTCGGATCGCGAGGTTCCGTAACGGTTCCATAATCAATGATCTTAAATATGGGTCTTCAAAGAAAGAAGAATCTTTAAGCAGATAGTCATTTTCAGTAAAATTATTTTCGTACTTACGATTCAAGTTGTTTGTTGAATTTAAGTTTGAGTAATTCTTAATAAACGAATTTTTTTTATTATTTTTCGAAAGTGTTTCTTGTATTGAAGATTTATTTTGATCGTCTTTGTTCGTATTCGAACTGTTATCAGTTATAAATTGCGAACGAAGTGGATTTGGCTGAGTATAGGTTGATATGTCTAGAAGTTTATAATTACTATTATTAAATTCGTATTTAGAATCATCTAAATCCAATGTATAATCTTCTTCAGTCTTAAACTTAACTAATTTTTTAGAAGGTTGTGATTCTAGTTCACAAATTTTGACAGATTTCTCTCTAGATTCATTTTTTATCCTATCTAATTCACTAGAATTTTTGTCTAATTCGCTTAAAAGATCAGTTATTTTTTCTGTATTTTTAACTTCAGTCTCGTCGAGAGTAAATTTTCAAATTCTAATTTAGTATTTTTTATCTTTTTATATTGTTCTTCGTAGTCATCTTTTGCCTTAGCGATTGATTCTTTACGGACATCTATTGACTCTTCACTTTCTGAAATCTTAAGGCATGTTAAAGTTTTTTGTCAATTTTCTTTTTTTCAATTTTTTGACCAACAAAAATAGCTCTGCAAAACACTTAAAAGTACTTTTGGTGACAAAAAAAATTTGCAAGGTGAAGCAAAATTTGCTGCACCTATTGTCAGCGTCTGCAAAAAAATGTACAAATTTAATTGCGTATTTAAATTAGACTTTTTATAATGGTGTGCAAATTTGCAGAAATGATTTTTTTTTGCAAAATTTCAGAAACCATTATAAAAAGTCTAATTTAAATACGCAATTAAATTTGCACATTTTTTTGCAGACGCTGACAATAGGTGCAGCAAATTTTGCTTCACCTTGCAAATTTTTTTTGTCACCAAAAGTACTTTTAAGTGTTTTGCAGAGCTATTTTTGTTGGTCAAAAAATTGAAAAAAAGAAAATTGACAAAAAACTTTAACATGCCAAATCTTAATTAATTTTTCATTATTATCTCTGAATGCCGCCAAGACTTTATTCAAATAGTATGCTAAAGTCTTTGCTTTTCTATGATTCAATGCAAGAATAATTCCAGGTCTTCGAGTTTGAATCTTCTAAAATATCATTCACGGAGTTATCCATTGGCAGTTCAGTCTTTTAATTTTATCGCTGCTACCAAAAGAGTAAAATCTAAATCTATCTTCTCTGAAAGTACGACAAGGTATTTATAGAATAACTCACGATATTTCAGAGAACATAAAAATACTAATAGTAATAAAGTAATAAAAATAACAATTAAATTTAAATATTTTTAATATTAACGATTAGCAAATATCTCATTTGAATTTAATGATAATTGCTAAGATTTATATTTATTTAAATATTAAGAATAATTAGTTAAGGTTCAGGTTGGTATGCTGGTAACAAATGTGCCAAGTCTGAATTGGATTTGTTTATGACACCTAGTACAAATACTAGTAAAGTAAGCGGTGGTTGGTTTGAGATTAACCCTACATCTTCGTTATCTGTTGGTACATCAATAGAATTCAGATATGAGGGGTCCACTAATAAGTATTTACAATTGTCAAGAAAAAGTCTTTATTTACAAGTCTCAATTTATAAAGATAAGGTTTTAGTTACGGGTGATGAGGCAACAGCTCCAATAAAAAATTTTTTGCATTCACTGTTCTCACAAGTAGAGTTATCATTTAATGGTCAAAGCTTTGAAAATTCAAACAATGTGTATCCTTATAAAGCATACATAACTGATTTGTTAAACTATGGTCAAGACTCGAAGAATTCCTATTTACAATCAAATTTATTTTATAGAGATGATGCTGGAAGATTTGATATAATTGGTACAAAAGGAGATGCTAATTTTGTAGCTAATTCAGGTTATGTAAAACGTAACAAAATTCTTAATAGTGGCAATGGAAAAATTGAATTAATAGGAAGACTACATTGCGACATTTTTAATACAGATAGATACTTGATTAGTAATGTCTCTATGAATCTCAAACTAATTCCCACAAGACCTGAATTTTGTCTGATGGGGGATAAAACAAAAAGCTATTACATTTCTGTTGATCAAGCTACTTTGTTGTAAGAAAAGCTCAAATAGAACCTTTTGTTATGTTGGGTCATGCATTAGCATTAGAGAAGACTACAGCAAAATATCCGATCAAAAGAGTTGTTGTAAAACAACATACAATTGGTAAAGGAGTCTCAAGTAAAGTAATTACCAACATTAGTTCTACATCATTACCGTCCAGAGTTGTCATAGGTTTTGTTAAAAATAGTGCTTATGACGGTGTTCTTGATCAAAATCCTTTCAACTTTGGTCATTGTAATCTTACTAAGCTTAATTTAATGGCTGATGAACAGTCATCTCGATATTAAAAGCCTTTGGAATTTAACTTTGCTAATAATCAATATATTCGTGGATACTATTCATTGTTTGAGAATATTGATAAACCTGTCTTTGCTACAGGTAACGATATTTCAAGAGAAGACTATCCAAAAGGATATAGTTTATTTGCATTTGATTAGACTCCAGATTTATGTAGTGGTGATCAGTCTAATGTTATAAAAACAGGTAACCTTGATGTTTGACTTATATTTGCAGATTCACTTGATGATTCAATTGTAGTGATATTTTATTTGGAATATGACAATTTGGTAGAAATAAATAATAAATTTGAAGTCTTCTATGATTACAAAATATAATGAATTCAATTCAACTTAAAAAAATAATAGAAAGTAACCCACATACAAAAAAAAACTTTATTGGAGTATATGTTAAAATGAACTTCCAAAAATTACATCCTACCTGTTTTATTTTAAATACTGCTGATCGATCGCATCAAGGAATGCACTGGTTAGCATTTTATTATGATGCACAAAAAACGTGCAATTTTTTTGATTCTTATGGAAATTCACCCAGATTTTTTTAGATGATTAGAAGATTACATAAAGAAATTTTCAATTGGCTTAATTTACAATAAAAAGACAATTCAAAGTGTCAATTCAGATTTTTGTGGTTATTATTGTGTCTTGTTATTAATTCTTAGATGTAATGGATATTCAATTGAAAAGTTTAACAACTTTTTTTATGATGATTCAACTAAAAATGATAGGATGATTATAAATTTAAAAACTAGTTTTTAATTAATTTTTATTGAATAAAATTTTTTGAAAACAAATTTAATCTTTTGATGTGTAAATTATTCTTAGATCTCTCCATATGTAAAGTTTCACAAAGGACTCTGTTTTTTGTTTTAGATCTATCATCAAATAACCATGCGGTTTTTTAGCTGCATCTTCAAAAGCCTCCATAAAAAACTTGACTTTGTTTGGAAACATCTCTCTTTCCAATGTCCCAATTTGTAATCCTTCTCTTGGATTATTAAATAAAATCAAATAATGACTGTTTAAATTTAATGTTCTTGTGAATTCCCCTTTAGAAAAGATATTTTGTGTTATAAAAAATACACTGAAGTTTTTGTGATGGGAATCTATTGTGAATAATTTTTGAATAGAAGGGTCTTCTTCACATTCTTTAATTAAATCATCCAGAAAAATCAAATTGGGTTCTAATTCATCAATATCTAGGATTCGTTTGTGAAACTTTCCATATGGAGAGATTTCATTAAAATTATCAAAACTTGATTCCCATGCAGAATAACAATAAATTATATTTTTGGGTGGAATATAAAAAAGATCGGGATTGTAGACCAGTACTCTTTTAAAGACCAAATTTTCCCAGACTGAGTTGGACCAGCTATAGTACATGTGAACGGATGTTAGTAAAAAAAACTAAATTCTTATTTCTTTTAATTTAATTTTATTTCAAATAAACAAAAAAACAATAACTAATAAATGGTAGTTATATAATAAGTGGCCTGATCTCGTTGTGGAAAATACAAATTATAAATAAAGAGACATAAATAATAAAGGAGACTTCACTGTAAATAATAAAGAAATTATAAAGGAATAAAGAAAGGAAAAACGTAAGTAAAAAGTGGTCATTATTCTCATGTTTCTTTCTCTTAAATATGAAAATTGGCTGAGTTATAAACTTGAACTCATGGTATGTTGCATTTATAAATTAAACAGTAAAATGTAAACACTGTTTTGCGAATGCAACATAATCTTTGTTTGAACGTGATTTGTACAATCTCATAGTCTTTGTTTTCGATAATAAAAATGTAAAATCGAAATTATCTCCAGTTTGTGTTGATGTGTCTTTTTTCTTGAATCTCATTTCTATCATTGTCTGGGCCATTTTAATAGTCTCTCATGTGATGCTTTTCATAAAAAAGTCCAAATTATCTATTATTTTATATTGATTTAGTACTCTCTCAATTGCTTTTTCTAATGCTAAAATATAAAAAAATTGGTTAAGACACTAATAAACGTGTTGAGCACCGTAATTATGTGTACAACCTTCACAACTTGAAATTGATATTTCAAATGCCGAATTCAAAATTTTTGTAAATATAGTTTCTTTTATTATTTTTTCCATTTTCTGATTAATCTAAATTTTGTTCTTATTTATAGAGAAAAAAAATCAATAATTAAAAAAAAAAACATCTGCTTTAATATTTTTATTTAAACAAAGAAATAAAAATCGATTAAACATTATAAGTAAAAATCAATAACCATAAGGTAAAGTATAGAATGAATCTAACAAAATACGCTTATCGTAAACAAAACCATACATCTTCGACGTGTCACTCATATGTGTGTACCATGTACCTGCTGACATTTCATGATTGACTACTTCTTGAAACGTAGAGAGTAAATCTATGCCGTCAAGGAGTAATGAGTTGTGGGATAATTGTGGTTCTTTTAGTTTATTTGAAATGTACTCTAGGTTAAAATATTGTAGTTGGTAGTCATTTGTAATAAAGGATTCATGTCTTTGTCTGACTATTGTTCTTTCAGAGTTTGGAAGTTGAATATATTGAATGATTCGGTTGCAAGGTACCGTAAAACCTTGTTTATAAGCGCACCCCCAGAACCCTCGTTTTTCAGAAGAACAGACATCTGAAAAATTTTAATTTTGTGATATTATTATAGACCACACTAAACTCTACCAGGAATGTCATAATAATAAATTAAATTAATTTGTTTAGAGTACGATTTTTCCTTTCAAAGAGGCGATTTTTAGTCGCTTATAAGCAAGGTTTTACGGTATTATTTCTGAAACGACCTTGATTATACCGTCATTTGTTAGAAAACCTGTTCTGCTAACATTTTCGTCAAAAAATTTAATTGGTTGTTCTTTGAAGCATAAAGAGTGATTTTTGTTCGAAAAGGTTTCTAGCATAATTTCGATTTATTTTATCGGTTTGCAATTAACTTTGTAGATTGTTCCCATAGTAGAATTTAAAGTAATCTTACTGCCGTCACTTAAAACATGGGTTAGATACTTATCTTCAAGTCTAGAAAATTCATTCAAGATGTTTTTAAAATCTTGACACTCTCGAATTAAGAGTTCGTTTTTATCTTCAACGTCTTTTACGGTCTTGAAGTCAGATTCTGCTAAAAGGAGTTCTCTTAATTCTTCTATGTTAGCACCCCCAAGGTAGTGTTAGACACTTGATTATTAACTTTTATACTTACAAATAATCCTTCTAGGGTTTTTAATAATTGTAAACCACACATATTTACTGTTTCATTTGCTTGTAATGCTATTCCATTGTTACTTAAAAGGACATCACTGTTTTCTTGTATCGTAAAAACTTCTTGATTTATTTTGTAAAGAGGACACTCATGATATAATTTTGCATCCCATATAATGATTTACATTTTACATTTTCCTTCAAAACTTTACATTTTCCATTAAAAAGGTAGTCGTTTGGCGAGTTTGCCGTTATAAGTTTTGGTGAAGTAGAACAAGAAAAGGTTTCAATTTTCATTTCCGTCATCCATCTAAAAGTTGGTAAGGGATTGCTTGCGAAACTACAGTATTCTCCTTCACATTCCATAGGAGAGTCTTTGCATTTTTTTGTTTTTACCATTAAAAAGCACTCGTCTCTAGAAATTTTTATAATCTCAGTCCTTAGTGACTCGTATTTTTCTCCTAGAAATGACATCGAAGTGGTCAGAGTGTGCTTTTTCATTAGACAGTGGTATCCTGTACCATAAACTTGGTGTTGTATTTTTCCAAGCATAAAAAGTTTTCTTGTAGTAGATTTTGTACCAAAGCTACTATTGAAACTCGCTAGGTAATTTTTCATAAATGTTTTAGATGACTGAGACTTTATCCTACAAATGGTTTTTACATTTATCATGTTGGAATGATAAGAATTTGAACAAATTCGAAAGTCATCTTTAATACTATACTGGAAAGTTAAACATGGACATAATAAAAAAGAGATGATTATAAATAATATATTTACGAAATTAAGTTTCGCTGCTTTCCTTGTTCTTTTTGGTCTTTCGTTTACTGGGTTATTTTTCAAATTTTCTTTATATTTATTTAAAATTTCCATAGAATTAAAATACCTTTCAGGCACCCATGAACATTCAGAAGCTGGAAAATTTTTCCATTTTACCAAGTAAAATTTTTCATTGTCCTTGTCTTTGTGTTTCAGAATTTTTTCAATTTCAGCGCTTTCTTCAGGGAGAGTTTTGTCATCTTCGATAACCTTTAATTTGTGACGTGGGAAAGATTCCGGTAAACTTTCATCAAGAGCATTTTTTACTTTGTAATTCCCTCTCTTGGTGAATTCAATAACTTTGTAAGGACCTTTAAACTTTGGCTCAAGTTTACTGAGAAGACATTCACATTTCAAATCGACAGTTTTACCGATAGATATAATATCAAATGATGTGTTTTGTGATCGATTTTGAGTAACTATCTGCTTTTCTTGGTTTTTTCCGATTGTTTCTAGAGCTTTTGGGTGAGTGTAGTCAATAAGTTCTTTTATTTCATTAGCTCGATTTAAAATCGCGTTTATATCAGAGTCCTCGCTTGTCCAGTCCTTGAAAGGTAAAATTTTTCTGCCGAACATTAGTTCAAACGGTGTGTATCCGGTAGAAGTGTGAACCCTTGATCGGTATGCTAAGAGGACAATATTTTGGCCAATTTTTTCTATCAGCTTCAGAGTGTTTTCTTAAAGACTCTATTAAAGTTTGGTTAAAACGTTCTGTTTTACCATTTATTCTTGGGTTATACGCTGACGTTACAATATGCTCGAAACCCAAATTATTTTTTAACTCTTTCATTATTTGATTTAAAAATTCTTTACCCTGATCTGACAAGAGTTCTGAAAATGGTCCAAAAATCGAAATATATTCCATTAAAATATCAGCAATTTCTTTTGCTGATTTAGATTTGATGGGTTTAGCATAGGGAAAATTAGTTAGAAATTCAATAATTACCAAAATACCGATATAGCCTTCTTCTGTCTCATCTAATCCAAGTACAAGATCAATTGCAATTCGAGTAAATATTTGTGTGACATTTGATACTTGAGCAGGATGGAACTTGGTAATGCATTTATTGTTTCGTTGGCATGTAGTCAGTCCTTAATGATTTGCTTAATATCGTTTAACATCCCATGCCAGTAGTAACTGTCTTTTATCCGATTGTATGTGGATTCAGCCTGGAAATGTCCAAATGCATGAGCTTTGTTAATAATATCAGGTCTCTGTTCTTCATTTGGATATTCCAGATAAACATTATTTTTAAGGATTAAGATCTTTTGGCCATCGAAGACATAAGATTTGGCTAAATTTTGTATCTTAAGAGCAGTTTTATTCGAGATTCCACATCTGAGTTTTTTCGTTGTTATAAAATCATGTAAATTTGAATTTTTAAACGGATCGCGGGACGTTGAATCGACCTGATTGTCATTTAAATCGACAATAAAATTTATTACAGGTCTACTGAGCGCATCAGCATTTTTATGCTGTTTCCCTGGTCTATATGTTACTTTAAGGTCAACATCTTGAAGTTCAAGTGACCATCTACCAAGCCTACCTTCAGGATTTTTGATTGAATTCAACCATCGTAGAGCATAATGGTCAACTATAAATTCAATGTCTCCATAGTTACGCCATTCTCTTTTGCATTGTATTAAAGAAAGGCATTCTTTTTCTGTAGTGGAGTAGTTGATTTCATGCTTATTTAGTAATCTCGAGTAACAAGCGACAATGTATTCCTTACCGTCATCGTCAGTTTGAGTTAAAATACCGCCTATTGCTAAACCTGATGCATCCGTGTATGCCTTTAGAGGTTTTTTAGGGTCAATTATTCTTAAAACAGGATAGCTGGTAAGGGCGTTTTTTAAATCTCTGAACGCTTTTTCGCATTCTTCTGACCATATATATCTTACATCCTTAGCTAGCAATACGAAAAGAGGTTGTGCGATATAAGAAATTGTTGCACGAATCGCCTGTAGGAATTACAAAGTCCTAAAAAACTTTGCAGCTGTTTTACGTTTTTTGGCGCGAGGCGATTTTTTATGGCTTCAATTTTTGCTGGATCCATTTTTATTTCATTTTTAGAGACTATATGTCCTAAAATTTTAACTGATCGCGCACACCATACGCATTTCTCTGGGTTCAATTTTAGTTGAGCTTTTTTCAAGCGTATTAATACAATTTTTATATGACTTATGTGTTCCTCAAACGTCTTTGAGTGAACTGTAATATCGTCTATAAAGCATTCTACGAACTCAATTAAATCCCCTAAAACTTCTTTCATAATTCGACTAAAGTCGATGGGAGCGTTTTTCAAACCAAATGGAGTTACTAAAAATTCGTAGTGTCCATCAGGTGTTGTAAACGCACTTTTATCAATGGAATCTTCGTCCATTGCGATTTGGTAGTAGCCCGATTTTAGATCAAAGAGAGTGAACCAGGAAGAATCTCTTAGCCTATCAAAAATATCTCTCGGGTCTGGAATAGGCCATTTTTCAGTTTTCGTAGCTTTATTTAATTTTCGGTAATCAATACAGATTCTCCTTGAATTATCTTTTTTACTACGACAACTACGACAACTGGGGAAGACCATGGAGATCGAGAAGGCCTAATAATTTTAGCTTCTAACATTTTATCGATCTCCTCTTTTAAGAAATTTCTCTCGTTTTGAGAAATTCTATAAGGTGGAGTGTAGATAGGTGTCATTTCCTTATCCACAAGCCTTATTTTGTGTTTGCTAACACTACATTTTTCGAGTTCGTTTAGGTTTTTCGCGAAAAGTCCCTTTGCTTCTTGAGCAAGAGAGTTAAATTTAATTTTTTCACTAGTGTTTAGTTCACTAGCTGGTAGCATTTGATTAAAAGACATATCCCAATAAAAATCTTTACTTAATTCTACGTCGGAATGGAAAATGTCAATAATTTTATTTTGTCCAGGGTTTTCGATTATCGATTCGTTTTGAATCAAAATACTATTTTTAAAGTCAAGGATGCCCTGAGATGGATAAATTCCACATCCCGTTTTATAAAACCAATCTAAACCTAATAATATGTCGTGATCATCATGATCAAAAACAAGAAATTCCATGTGACTAATATTACCACTGATATTAACTTCTAATGGTTTTGTAATTCCGCTAATATGGCTAATATTTCCATTAGCGTTTCTTATTTTAAGGTTGCTTCTAAGGATTTGAATATTATTATTCATTGCTGTCATGTGGTTCATGACAGAATTCGTAGCACCACAGTCTAGCCCTATTTTTAGCGGTTTATTGTTTACAAGACCTTTTACTGTACAAATATTTTTAGGTCCTCGGTCTTCAAGATAAACCACATATACCTTCTCCTTACCTTCCTTACATGATTTTATCGTGTTAATTTTATTTAGATTAGCGTAACACTGCGTTTCTGAATGACCTTTTCGCTTGCATCTCTTGCAATACATTTCTTTTGGTAAGATACGGGTATGTTTTCTTCCGAAGTTGTTAGTTTTATTCCCAAATGAACCATCCTTTTTAATTTTGTCTTCCTTCCTATCAAAATTTTTTGTCTTCGAAAAGTTGTTAAAGGGCTTTTGTATGTTAAAGCTTCCTTTTAGAGGGGTCTGCTTGCCATTAAACTTATATTTGCTGTTTTTTATGTAGTTTATTGGTGCTATGTTGACATTAGCCTGTTCTAACTGTGTTGAGAGATGAATTGTTTCAGCTAATGTGCGTATATGTATGCGTATAAGTTACCTCCCTTTTTGTCGTTTCTCTTAAGCCCTCTCTGAAATAAAAAAGTTTTTCTTCTTCAGTCATTTTCGGAACCATATTTGTTAACAAGTAGAATTTATTAACATAATTTTCAAAAGGAGTATTATCTCTATGTTTATGTGTTGAAAGCTGAGATCTTACCCAGTGCTCTTTATTTATTTTTGTGTAAGTATTTCTGAGTTCTAGTTCAAAAAGAGTCCAATTGCTAAGATTGGTTATATGTTTCCTTAGTATTTGGGCCGGTACTTTATCGACAAAATTAACGTCACAATTAAGCTTATCTTCATCCTTTATTCTTGAGGAAATAAATCCTTGCTGTATATTAAAAAGCCAGTCGTCTACGTCTTCAGAAGTCGAACCTGAAAATCTTTTAGTATTTGGATCTAGCTTGTGAGATTTATTGTTTCCTGCCAATTCGGCGACGAGTTTTACTAAGTCGTAGGTCGAACCTTTACTAGGGTTATAAAAGTCTGAGAGGAGTGGGGTTCTATCTAACTTACCTTGTTTAGGAATTTCCTTTAAATGACAATTCAATGTGCTCTGAACATTAGTTGATAAATTATTTTCGATTGTTCGATTAGGTGTTTTAAATTCCGAAATCGGTTTAGAAATGTTTGAAATTATTGGAGACGATGGTGTTACGCTCGTTTTATTTCCCTTTTCTTCTTCTTCGTATGTTACTAAAATAAGGGTTGTTTCTATAAATATCACCCCTATTTCCGGGTGTGAATTTCGAATTCAAGGGTGCGGTATGTTACGTTATTTTAAGTGTCCTTAATTGTTCGTAACTTTTCCAGAGGTTTGATATTAAAGATATTAAGATTTATTTTAAAAACTTTATTTAAAAATTAAATAAAAACATTATCAAATAACTATTGAGAAATCTTCC
>NTPY01000391.1:45367-56480 GCA_002922825.1 Brachionus calyciflorus
CTTAAAAATTATTTGGCTGATTTTGAGTCATAATAACTCATCTCATGTCAATAAAAAATATAAGAGAAAAATTTTAAAATAATGAGTTAACCATGTTTTAAAAGAGTTTGTTATTATTTTGAGGAAGGGTCGATACATTCTCAATGTACACCAAATCATAAACGTTAGTTAAAAAATGGCTGTTTTTGAGCCCTATTAACTCAAGTCTATTCTGATAAAAATATTCCGAAAATTTGAATTTGGAATTTGGTTTTCATTCTGAACAATTTGATTCAATAAATAAAGATTTCTCAAGTTTCAGAAAAATTAAATGAAAAATGATTAAAAATAAATTTTTTTGCGTAAAACACTTGAAAATAAAATAGTAATGGTTCTTAAAAATCAAAACCATCTTCTCTAGCAATATTATATTTAAATTTTTATTCAGAAAATTTTCGGAATCGTCTTTCAATTGAGGAATAAAATTAGATACTAATATACTAATGACTTAATATTAATGACTATAGGACACCTTAAATAAATTAAACTATATATGTAGTTTTTATTTCTAAAAAAACCTTTTATTAATTTCTGTAGTTGACGTTAATGACAGTATTTGAAATCCTAAATAAAAACATTTCAAGTCAAGTTTACGAAAATTTTTTAAAATTATTTTTTTTTTTAAAGAGTTTTTCGACACATTGACCATTTGAATTTCACTCAATACGAATATTACTTAATATTCGATACATTTATATGGCCTCAATCTACTCGACTCAACATCGAATCACTCAAAAGCGTTAAAAATTTGCTTAAAATATTCCATTTGTGGTCCAAGAGACCAAAATATTACTCTTTATTTGTCATTGAAAAAGCCCATTTTGATCAAATTTAAAATGCTTTAATCGAAAATCAACAATTTGGTACAACAACACTCTCTAAATCAAATATTTAATTTAATCGATACGACTAAATGTAGTCAAAATGTAATAGATTATGTCTTTGAAATGCTACATAGTCAAGTCTCTTTTGCCGATTTTAAAGAATACACTTAGACCCTTACTCTCAAACTACCATTTAATTTAGATCTCTATATAAATTAAATGGTAGTTTAAGACTATTATACTCCGTTCATATGTTACTTCAATAATTAATCATATTGAAAAAATAGTCTTATCAAACATGTCGAAAAAAACCCTACCAGCTAAACCCCATAAAATTCTAGCACGTATTAGTTCATCTGCTGCGAGTTAAAAAATTATACTTTTTCTTATACCGTATTTGGTCAAAAATCGAACTCAAAATGAAGAGAACGAACTTTTGTTCTGGATTAGATTTGAAAAAATCTGATTAAAATTTTATTCGAATCGAATTTTATTTCGTGTCTCAAACAGGGTCTACTTAATAAAAACGAAAATTCCCGACATGAATACATTTCGATTTTGATAGAATTAATTTAAAAAATTCATTACGAAAATATCCTATTTGAATGAGTTTAAAATATTCGATGAAAAAGACCAAGAAAAAGATTTTTTCGAAAATATTAAACACATTCAAATGCATAGGAGATCACGTGCTTTAAAGAGATTACAAATTTTTGTCAAGAAAATATCAAAGAAAATTTACTAGGGTTCATGATGCCAATTTTCTCGACAATAAAATGTATCATAAATATGATTATTTAATTGAGGAGTCATGTAATACAAAAGGGGTTATTTTTCGTCAATTAGAATGGTCTAAATATATTAAAATAGTCGCGTTTTATCTCAAAATATTGCCTAAGAATATAATGAATCAAAAATAAGCCTTTAAATTAGTCCAAGTCTTAGACACTTTTGATTATGATATAAGTCTATCTACTGAAATAGATTATTATGTGGATAATGAAGAACCTAATTACGAAAATAATTTACCTAAGCGTACACTTGAGACTCATTTGCCTGGGTTGTTAATTAAAGTATCTCGTTGTATTAAAGTTGTATTAAAGTATATCTAGTAGTGAGTGTCTTTTTAAAATGGTCGATACTGTACCTGATAAAAAGCACTATTTCAATGTGTTTAAAGAATTAGGTAATACGATGCTTTAGGGCTATCAAGTACACATTTTTTTTTTACAAATTTAGATGTGCTAAAAAATGTACAGAGTAAATTAAAATTGGCGATATGGATTCGAATTTGAAAATTATGAGGAGTCGACGGTAGCTCTGGCTACCTAAAAACAAGTGTGTCAAGTAAGTTATATTTTTTTACAATATTATTAAAAAGAAAACAGGCTAAAAAATTAAAATATTACATCTAATTTGAAATTAAAAAGGAATATATGTAAATAGGCTTAAATAATTTTATTAAAGTTTTTAATAAAACTGGAGTCTAATTATATATTTGATCATCAAGAACAAGTTTTATTGGAATTTTCATTCTCGGAGGTTACTTAAGTGTGTAAAGGTCAGTCACACAGATGGTAAAGGTCAGTCACAAAAATACTCTAAAAGCATGTTATAAAACATACACTAATTTTTTAGTTAGAGTTTCTTCTATGCCGTTAAAAATTTAAAAAGCATAGAATTTAACGATTAAGTCTTCATCATTCTTATCTGTTAAATTTGACAATTTTTTTAGGGCTCAATATGTTTTTATTATTTTTTTTATTAAATTTTTGTGATCCGTGTATTAAACTAGTTATAAATGATGTAAGTGAGAACCTACTCTAAAATGAAATTTTTTAATAAGAAATGTCCGTAATAAGGCATTTTAAAAAAGTGACATTGAAATTTTTATTTAAATAAAAGTTTTATACTATTTTTTGTTTCGAAGACAAAATAATTCTTTTAATAAATAAAAAAAATGACATCAAGTATTACAATTGAAAAAACTACAGATGAAATTAAAGGGTAATTAAAAATTTTAAAAAAATTACATATGATAATATTAAGTAAATATAATTTTTAAAAAAAATTTAAGTTTGAATAGTAATAGTAGGTATTCTATGAGAAATACCTGTTATTATGAATGCTTTCTAGCATTCAAGAGATTTGATCCGAAATCAACCATTAAAAAATACGATTTTATAGGAATTTTGAAAAGTGAAGGTAAAATATGGTTCAGAAAACAAAAATAAAAAAAATTTTTTTAAATTTTATTTTTAAAAAATAAAGGTTCTAAAAGCTTCATTTTACCGAACTTCGAGGACGACGAATTTTTAAAAAGAAGGCCTGAAATGATTTTCGATGGTGTTAGATTTTCACCTGTCGAGAGTAAAGATCGAGTAAAACCAAAATTGACCAAAGAAACATTAAAAATTGTAATAAATTTAATATACAAAAAATTAATCAAATAAAAAAATTAATTAAAAATAAAAAAAGGCGGAAGCAGCAGGGAGTTCTTCAGGTCGATCAATGTCAGAAGGAGCAAAAAGAAGAAGATACACTAGAAATATTCTCTTAAAATGTTTCTTTGCTTACAATAGTCAGAAAGAAGAAAAAGATCAAATTGAAAAAGAAGCTTTTTACATTCTATTATATGGTAAAAATAAAATTAAGAAAAAAATTCATTCTTTAAAGTAAAGGTGACTAATCAAAAGATCTTGAAGATCTTGAATTTAGTCGAAATCACTATAAAGAAAACACAAAGGGAAAAAAATTAATTTTTTTTTAATTAAGATCAAATATTACAAATCCCATCTGAATTGATGTTTATTCACGATCCAGAAAAAAATGAAATATTTTATGACGTTAAAAATTCAAAATTTGACGTAAGACCTAAAAAATCAAGGAAACATGACGAAAAAGAGGTAGAGAAATTAATAGAAACATTAAAAAAACAAAAGATTATTGTAAATATTTTTTAAAAAATTATAATTTTTTTAAAAAAACTTTTAATTAATATTATTAAAGAATCCAACTGCCTTTATTTATGATTCTACCCAACAACAAGCTAATCAAGTAAGACATCTTTTTTTTAAAAAATCAAGAGTTCCAAAAAAAACTAATAAGGGCCTTCAGAAAATTAAAAATTAAATAAGCTTGGACCTGCGCTTGGAAAACCAGCCTGGTGCTTTTATTTGGGTTCTCGATAAAAGCATCAAGCTTATTTAATAGGAAATTTAATTTGGAATTCTTGGGTTTTTTATTTTAAAAAATTTATTTTAACTATTTTTTTATTTTAGGATTCTACTGGTACTGGTATGGTGATTGATGCCAATGCTACCCAACAACATTTTGATTTTGATATTCCAGTAAATTTTTTTATTTTATTTGAAAATTTTTTTCTTTAAATTCAATTTTTTTTTCAAAGGCTTTTGAAACTATTAATGGACGTCTTGTCAGCGTAGAGGATATTTCATTTGAGGTCACTGAAATAGTAGACCATTATTATGGGACTGATGGCAAACTTTTTTTTGAGTTAAGATGGAAATCAACTAATGGTCAAGATTTTGTTGAGTAATATTAATTTTTATATTTTAGTTTTTAATTTATTAATTAGATCTTGAAATATTTTAGTTCTGATGAAAGCGCCTCACTCGTTGATTGCCCTAATCTTATCCAAAAATATGTTTCCAAAATGAAACTTAAAAAATTGGTTTTGCCAGAACTTAGGGATTGTAAAACAAGTGAAGAACCAGTTCCTTTGCATAATATAAAGAAGCCACAACAACAAAAAGTTTTGGATTACTATAAAAAAAAGAATACAAGTGAATCTCTTCAAAAGAATAAAAAAAGAAGAAGAAATTAATTTTCATTTAAATTTATAATTTTTGATTTTGTTTAACATAAGAAATTTTTTTAACAATAAATAAATCTCGTTTAAAAAGTTTTTATTTTATATCACAAGAATTTTTTTAAAATATTTAAATCAATTAAAAATGATTTTGTTTTATCGCTTTATTTTGTCAAATTTCTTGATATCCAAAAACGTTTTAAAGTAAAAAATAAAATCGAAAGAGCCTAAGACAAAACGAGTAGAAAAGTAAAAGTCTTTTTCATCTAATTCAGCCTAATAAGAAAATACTGATAAAAGAAATATACTCTTTAAGTTTTGTTTTTTTTATTAGAATTTTTACAAGATTTTTAGGAGTCTGGAATATTTTGATCTGGAATATTTTTTGTGTGGTAGAATTTAATTGTTGGTTGTGAAAATTAGATTTTTGGTTTTAAAAGGTTTTTTATACGAGTTTTTTATAAAACGATTATTTTTGAATTTTTGAATCATTCGTCTTAACTTTAGTACTTCTTATAAGTTTTGTTATTCAGATAAATTTATGATTTAGAATTTTTTATAGATATAATTAAAAATTATTAGTATTAAAATGGATCTAAACGGTAATTTATTTGAGGAGTTTTTTTGGAGAGAATGTCCTGATCTCATATCAATTGATGGGCTTATTCCTGATTATTTTCTTTTCATTAACCTAAATGATTTGGTTCAGAGAATACCTTTCTGTATTAAAAATGTTTATGGATTCCAGTTAGACTTCCAATTTGATTTATTCGATAAATTTGATATTTGTTTTGATAATTCAACCGGAACTCAATTTCCTGAAATTTATAGAGATATTTTTGATAATGAAATCGATAATCTTGAGACTCAAAAATACTATTACAGAAAATTTGTGTTCAAAAATCTTTTGGTAAAATTCTTTCGCTTTAAAAGACCTGTGATATTTCATCGTGTTTCTTTTGGCGAACTTTTCATTGAAGAATTATTACTTGAGCCAACTGATAAGACAATCATTAAAATCAAAAATAATCGAGGCGATCCTTATACACAAGATGAATACTATGTTGTATTGAAATCGCAGAAAGAACAAGCAAAATTGTTTTTAACATTGAAAGACGAAGATTTTGTTGATTTTTTACCCGACTTTCCAATCAAAGAGATAAAAATCAAAAAATCGGTGGCAACTCAATGCGAAAGGATTTAATAAATAAGATTTATATTCACTTTTATTTTAGTTTCTTTTTAAAAAATTTGTTTATTTTAGATTTAACTTTAATAAATAAAATTTTTCAAAACATAAATTATATTTTATTAATTCAATTCCTTCGATAATTTTTACAAAGGAGATGAAATTTTAATATCAAAATTACTGAACTAAAAAATACCATATTCCCGATTTATGTAAATTAAGGCTTAAAAACCTTCTCCTTTTTCAAATTATTGTATATTCATTTATCAAATAATGAAAATCAATTATAGAACTAAAAATAATTTTGTATTATTGAAAATCGAAAATATGAAAAATACTAGAAAAATAGATTTTTCGAAATTGATTAAACAAACTTTGGAAGTTCTTCATACAGAAAAAGTTAATCCCGATGATATTATTGAATGTAGTGCAAGGGGTGAAAATAATTTTTGGGGGAAGGTTTGCCTTAAGTTTTTTGGGACATATAGCCTAAAGGACTCAATGTACCTTTACACAGCTTGGAAAAGAGACGTTTCTTCTTACAAAACTAAAGTTATTCAAGAAAATCAATTAAAACGCCAAAAAACATTTTCATTTGAGTTCTCAGACGATGAGCAAAAGCTTTTTCATAGTATGATTACGAATTTTCGAAACGAAAGAAAGAGTTTTAATTCAGATTTTAGTACTTTTTTGACCGAGAAAATTCGAATCCTGGGTTCAAACTGCTTATTGAAGAGTGAATACAATTGGTTTCGTAAAGAAAACAGTAGGAAATCTGGAGATTTTTGGTCAGGAAAATATTCCTGCTCGATTTGTAATAAAACTTTCAAAATGCGTTGGATCCGAGAAGAACTAAATACAATAATTTTTGAAGGGATTTTATCTAATGATCATTCTATTGAAGCCCTTAAAAAAGTTAATCATATTAGAGGTGAAAAAAGAAAGCCATTGGCTTACGAGATTGTTGCTAAAGGAATATCAGGTTTCCGTATAGAAAATTCTTCTTCAGGTTGTAAAAAATATTTGACTAATTAACCAAAATTACCTTTTCAATAATTTGAAAATTTATTTAGCTGAAATGATCGAATACTCAAAAATAAGAAGAATATCAAGTGAATTTAAGCATCGATATCGAATCTTTAACGAAATAAGAGTTGATTGCGATGCAATAAAAAATGTTTTTGATATATTACTTCCAGAAACTTTTAAAAATGGAATCAAAGGTTTTGTCCAAGAAACATCAATAAATCCATTCAAAATGACTTTATTTTCGGAAATACAAGTAAATTTTGAAACTCTTTTCTTTCTCAATACAATTTTTAACGTTTTTTTTGTTTCTTTTAGATTCGAATGTGGGACGTGATTCAGCAAAGATATCCAGTATGGCATTTTGATGCATCCGGACTATTTTTGAATGAAATAAATGATCAATCAAAGCCATTTCTATTTTCTATTGTCTGCCACGATCCTATTTCAAATTCATTTATTCCAATTGCCGATTTCTTCACGTCTGCGAATGACTCATTAAATATCCAATTAAACCTTATTCGTATTCAACAAACTTTTTTGAAATACAAAAAATCTTATAGTCCATCTGTAATTGTTACTGATTTCAGTTGGGCCAGTATTAATGCACTACTCCGAACTTTTTTAAATTGTGATATTATTCAATATCTAAAAATAGCCTTTAGTAAAGCTATTAATTTTGACAACTCAAATGATCATGTTTTTAAAACGAAAATATTTTTATGCGCTACACACTTTTTGAAAAACGTGATAGATGAGTTAGATACAAAAACGAACCGAAATAAAATCTCTAAGAAGGTGAGATATTGCTTTATTTTTTGTTTTTCTATGCTCCAGAATTCGAAAACAATAAATGAATTTAATGAAAATTTGTTTCATTTTTACATAATTTTTTCACGAAAATGCTTGGATGATTTATGCATGGCATCATTATTAAAAATGCAAATTAGTCTAAAAACAAGGAATATCTCCTGGCTAAAAGAAACCTTAGAATTAAATGAAGAGAGTCACCTTGAAAAAACAGAACTTTTGAGGAAAGAAATTATTTTTGCGAATGACTCCTCTAACAACTATATACGTGATTCGCCATTTACCAAATATTTTAATAATCAAATGGAGAGTTTTAAAGAAAAAAATTATCAACCTGAAGAAGACTCAAATTGTAAAAATGAATATTTTTATCCCCAGTTAATAGAGATAGTAAAGAAAAGGCTCCATCTTGCGCCTTTGTGGAGCGGTTTTATTATTTCTACCGAAAGTATAAACTTTCCACTTAAAACAGAAATTACAAGACTTACAAATAACCCAGTTGAAGCTTGGTTTGGATATTTTAGAAATCACATTCTAAAAATTAATAAAAGAATAAAAATTATTCGACGCCTAAATCCGAGTGAAATCGTTACTCCTTACTACAACTATCTTCAAATGAAATTTAATCAACATTACAAGGAAATCTGCATTGATTTTTCAAAAAAGGATAATTTCGAATCAAAAACTGAAAAAGAAATTGAAAAATGGAATTTTCCATCAACATCAAAAAGAATAAAAGGAATTTATTATACTGACAAATTTAGATTTACTGATGATTTAAATTCAAAACCTCAATTGGATGTCTCTGAAAATATTCCTAAAAAAGCCTTAATCGTTGAAGATAAAAAAATGGATGAATCCTGCAACAAAATACATGATTACGTTTTTTTTTATGTTTTAGGGGAGAAACTAAAATGTAAAGACGTTTTTGATTTGTTACAAGAAAAAATGATAAATGATTTGGTATTATTTGATATTGTTTAATCATTTATAATTACTAATCCAATTCCCTAAATAAAATTTGATTTAAGATAATTACAATGTATATGGAAATTAAAAGCTTTAACTTGAACGTAAAAATTTTTAACTACTTTCAAAGTTCTCAAATATTTGAATCCAAAATAAATAACAGTTTTATTAAAGAAGTAATTTTATATGTCAATAAAATAAATCAATTAAATTATAAATATTTTTTTAAAGGATCTTACAAACTTTGATTCAATTTTTGGTTTAGTTTTTATTTCCTCAATAGAACATTGGTGCATGTTTTTCGTAGATTTGAAAAATGGTACTTTTTCATTCCTTGATTCATTAAAAACCTCAGACAGAAAAAAATCATATTTTGAAAAGTGGAAGTAAAAAAATATCTAAAAATCCAGTTCTTATTTGTTTAAAATTAATTATTATTTTAAGATTTTTCTGCAAAAAAAGAACAGAGCTTTCAAAAATTGAATGGAAATTAAGAAATTTTGAACATGCTTATCAGTCTGATAATGTTAACTGTGGATCTTTCGTTTGCATGTTCTTTGAAAAACTTATTATGAACGACACAAGAAACAATTACCTAAATTTAATTAATCCAAAAGAAAACAGACTAAATATTTTCGATAGTTTTGTTAAATTTAACAGTCAAAAAAATGAAAAACTTATATTCTGTTATATTTGTGAAAAAAAAGAAGCAGATCATCAAAATTTTAAACATTTTGACTGCTGGCATACTTACCATGATAAATGCTTGACTATTAATATCAAAGAATGTCCGCAATGTAGTTTACTAAACTTTTTATTTAAAAAATTACAAACTGAGTAATTTTGAATAAATTTGGTTATTTTTTTAAATTTTATTATTTTATCTAAAATTGAATAGGGAGTCGTTTCCCTAACAAAATCTTACTTAAATAAAAAAATTTCTGAAAATTTTTAATAGAAAAAATCAAAAAATTTTTAAAAACGTTTTAAACATGAATTCTTTAATGAAAAAATCATTTTCGATGCAAACATATGATGATATCAAAGAGTATAAACTTGTAAAATCATAATAAAATATTTTTTCATTTATTTTAGCTTTATAATACAATCTAATAGCATTTGTTCTTCCACCGAATAAAGCATCCCTAGGATTAAGCGGAGGAACAAATGAAACTTCTTCACTCAACTTTTGTAACTCTTTAGATGTTTTTAATAGTTTATCAAATTCACATTCCCATATTTCTTCTATATTTAAAACTAATTTTTTGAGATAATCTATTCTACTTAAATGTTGATTATAAACTGTCCCCATCAAAGAATGAGTTAATTGATTAAAAGTTTCTTTACTATAACATTTGGGACATCCATGAAATTCATAAATTGTATTACTTTCTTTATGAAATCCATCAACTCTATATTTACCAATTTTATACTCACCTCAATTTAAAGCTGATTGAATATTTATTGATTTTTCTTTCGACTTAAAAGCCAACCATAAATTAGATTTATAAGAGTTATTTTTTTCAGAAATATTTTCTGATATAAATGGTAACGATTCTTTTTTTAAAAACTTTTTTCTATAAATTAGGTGACATAAAGAAGCTATTGTAATAGCTTTTCGAAAAGGATCGATTCCATTATCATTTTCTGTTTTTGATAAATCCATTATAACTTTTCGAAAGGCTAAACAACCATCTGTTAATAAATTAACATCACTCCAACAATAATCTTCTAACTCTTGTTTAAAATAAAATATTCCTTTTGATACTTCTTTATACCAAATATTAAATTCATTTAATCTCTCCTTTGAAAAATACTTAACTCCATACATTTCCGGTTCTGGATATGTTCCTACATAATCTTGATTTGATTCAGTATAAAAATAATGTGGGAAAAACCCTTTTTTTAATTCCAAAATACCAAATGCTTTTGAAAATTTTGCTAATCCAACAGGTATAAAAGAAAAAGAATCTATTATTTTTACAGATCTGAATTTTAATGTTAACAATTTGCTTCCTTGAGCTATTACAAAAGGTTGTTTATCCCATGGAGCTATGTTGTTTACTATATAATTCATTATAAAAACTCCATCATAACCTCTCATGTTATGGGCTATTGCTATATAATCTTTATTCTCAAATAATCATTGACAAAAATCATAGTTATTTTTAAATTAAAATTTTCCACATAATTTACAATCTTTTTATTTAAAATTAACACACTCCGAACAAATTTTTCTAGCACATATTAAATTGGGTATATGTTCAATTTTTTCTTGCATTGACTCATAATCAAAAAATATATAACCTTCAAATTTTTCCTCTTTTTTTTCACTTTTTGAATTTTTTTCATCCTCTGTTAAAATAAAACATTGATGCGATTTTTTTTCGACAACTGTTTTACAATTTTTACACCATTTTTTAT
>NTPY01000391.1:57868-118995 GCA_002922825.1 Brachionus calyciflorus
AACAAACAATATTTTAGTTATCTTCAAACATTTTTTAAAAAAAAAAACAAATAAAAAATGTCATATATGTTAAAAACACTTACTTAAAATTAAATCTAATCACTTTAAATCTAATCACCTATTTAGATTTCGTAAACACTTGAAACTCATTATCGTACACTTGAAGTTCTTATCACCTCATTAAATATGCACGAAATTCCCCCCTTTACTACTATTGGCTTTTTAATATAGAGCAAGGTTTTATAGCTTCTAAAATAAAAAAAGAGGATAAGCTTAATGCTGTACTGAATTTTGTTGATAAGGTTCCAAGTCAGATCTTAAGGAAACATATTACAAGTTTTACCTCTTGGACTTTATTTGAAAGGGAATTAAGAAACACCTTTACAAAAATTAACAAAGATCATTGGGTTAGGTCACAATTAGCAATTCTTAAACATAAGAAAAGCATACCATTTGAAAATTACGTAAATAGGTTCTATCAGCTTATGAATATGCTTCCTCGTATGGCTGACGATGAAAAACTCTTTCACTTTAAAGAAGGTTTAAGGGATAATACGAAGAGAGAGGTCACGTGTAGAAATCTTCATACTTTAAGTGAAACTATTCATTTGGCAACACAACTTGAACAGGCAAGGCAAGGATTTGCAAACATTAATTACTTTAAACATAAGAAACCGGATAAGTTCAACAATAAGTTTGCATCAAATAAAATAAACGATAATATAACTTCGTACGCTAGTAAGACTAGTAATTATAAAAAAGAAAAAAACTATAAAACTCAAGAAAAAAAGGCTGAACATAAATCATTTGATAAAAATAAACAAAAACCAAAAACAAACCCAACTGCTATATGTAATAGATGCATAAGAAAAGGACATTACGCGAATAACTGTTATGCTAACTTAAATAAAGTTAATTCATTAAATGTTTGCAACGATTCAGAAGAAAAATTTTATGTAGTTTATCTCGATAACTCAGGACCAAAGAACATTTGTTCGATAAAAGGACTTGTTAATAACAAGCTTATGAAAATAGGTTTAGACTGTGGTGCAACAAACTCTATAATGAACCACATGACTGCTAAAAACAATAATATAGAAATTTTAAGAAGTAAACTTAAAATTAGAACAGCTAATGGCATAGTTAGCGAAATAAGTGGAATAACTAGACCCCTAGAGGAAAATATTAGTGGCCATAAATGTAATATGCAATTCTTGGTTTTCGATCATGAAGATCATGACGTTCTATAGCAACTAGCTCGCTCACTTAACTACCGAAAAGTATAAAATACCGAACCGAATAGTTAAGAATTCGAGCTCCCAATTTTATTCTTTAAAATTGTATTTTTTAACTTTTATTTTTAAATTCATTTTATTCTAATTCAATAAATATTAAAATCAAACCAGCTTTCTATATTCATCCCTCTGACTTATACGCAAAGATCGGCCAATCTAAACGTATAACAAGTATGCAAGCCTTTTTAGTCATTTAAAAAAGAATTTTTGAACATAGAAAAGAACACTGGAATACTTGGCACAATAAAGTTTTATTACTATTACTATTTACAATTTAAATTAAAATTACTTTGCAAAAATTTTTCAAAATTCAAATTTTTTTTTTCAAATTAAATCAATTCATGAAATTTTTTTGTGCATTTGCAAAAAATAAAATTGAAAATAGTAAATTGTAATAGTAATAAAATTTTATTTTGCCGAATACTTAAACAAGTATGCAAAAAATATTACCGTAAAAAAATCAAATTTGTTGATTAATATAGGTATAAAAATTCGACTTTTTGAGTTTTTATAAATGCTAATTTTAATTTAATTAATTTTCTAAGCATAAAATCTTGCCTGTTTTGGATATTTTCATCTATATTTTCCTAAGATTACCGATAATCCTGATATTCTCTAAAAATTGGTTAGGTTTCTTAGAATGACAAGGTGTTTTTAAGTGTCGAAAATGCATTACCAAAAATGCTGGTTTTAATTTTTACTAAGATACACTAAGACTTATTGTCAAAAATAATCTAAAATTTAACTGCTTAGAAAACACTAAAATTCAAATTTTGAATTTTATTTTATGCCTTAATATATTTTGATAAATTTTCTTAGTATGCCAGCATGTTTGGTATATTTAGCGAAAAAATTTATTGATATCGAAAAACACACTGGAATACTTAGACAGGTTCTCTTGAAAAAAATTCTAATTGAATTCTCTATATAAAAGTATTAAAATTCGACAGTTTTAATTATTTTTTAAAAAACAAATTTCTTTTTTCATAAAAAATAATTTCATCGAGTTGTAAATATGAATATAAATTCTTCAAAAAATAATAATTTAATGTATTAAAATTTATCGCCATCTTTTTTATTTAATATTTAAGATTATATTTTAAATTGCTATTTTCAAAATTGTATGAAATTTTTTGATAAAACACAAAAAATTAAACCAATTTAAATTTAATTTACTAAAAAATAAAAATTTATCTTTAAGGATTCATAAGTTTCGTATTTCCTGTTTTTCAAGACTTAAAGTCAGCAAAATAAAGACTTCGTAAGAAAATTTAAAAAAAAATTGATTTTTTAATTATTAACAAAAAATTTTTTTAGATTGCAGCGGCTGTAAGCTCTTCAGGTAAATCTCTATCTTCAAATGCGAAAAAAAGAAGATTTACAAGAAGTGTTTTTTATAAATCTCGTATCTCATATTCAAAAGCATGTAATATTAAAATATCTCAATACTTATTCAATCAATTAGGAATAGGTATTTTTCAATTA
This sequence comes from Brachionus calyciflorus, assembly GCA_002922825.1. Classification (NCBI taxonomy): domain Eukaryota; kingdom Metazoa; phylum Rotifera; class Eurotatoria; order Ploima; family Brachionidae; genus Brachionus; species Brachionus calyciflorus. The sequence continues at coordinate 60,649 of NTPY01000391.1, forward strand.
TAAAAATAAATAAATTTTTTATAAATAAAATAAAAATTTTTGACAAAATTAAAGAAGAGAAAGTTAAAAATCAAGCGAATGTATTGGCAGACTATGATCCAGAAAAAAATTTTTTTTTAATAAAATTAAAAAAAACAATAAGCCTAATAGAGAAATCAGATGAACATGAAACAGAATTAGATTCAATTGTTTTAGGAAAATTGATAAATCTCTTGGATTATATTAAAAAATTTTGAGCGTAAGTAAAAATTTATTTTTAAAATTTTATTTAAAAAAAATAAACTGAGAAGCAGACTTTGCAAATTGATAGATATACGGCCATTGCAGTTCCATTTGGATTATCGATAGAACCAAGTTCTTTTATCAGTTTTTATTTTGATTAAATTTTAAAAATTTATAAAATTAAAATAAAAATAATTATTATTTTAAAAGTCAACGGACAACCATCAAGCTCATTCGAACCCGAATGAGAATATTGAACAAAGCGTAAGTAGAAATTTATTTTTAAAATTTAATAATTAATTTAAAAAAAATAAACTGAGAAGCAGACTTTGCAAATTGATAGATATACGGCCATTGCAGTTCCATTTGGATTATCGATAGAACCAAGTTCTTTTATCAGTTTTTATTTTGATTAAATTTTAAAGATTTATAAAATTTTTTTAATAGCTTATTTTCGACACACTTTTTTCTTTTAAATTGAATTCATTTTATTTTAATTTTTTAATGATACACTTAATTAATTTAAATAAAGAGTTGGTCCATATTATTTTTATTTTAATTAATTAAATTCATTTATCTGTGTATTTTTTTCATATTTTTTAGGTAGAAAAGATTTTGGACCATTATGAAGGGACCGATTGGAATCTCTATTTTGAATTGAAATGGAAAGCCCAAAATAGAAGGGAATTTGTGAAGTAATTTAAATAATATATGTAAAAAATAGCCTTAAATTTTAATTTTGTTTAAGTTCGGCTGAAAGTGCTTCTATGGTTGATTCTCCAGATTTAATTATAGAATACTTATCAAGAAAAAGAATTAAGAAGATTGTTTTGCCTGAGCCAAGAGAGTGCAAAATTACAGATGAAACGGTTCCTTTTGACTGTTTGACAAGGCACAGCCAAAAACAAATATTAAATATTTATGAACCAAAGGATTGCCAAAAACGAAAACAGCATAAAAAACAAAAAGAATCAAGATATAATATTAAAAAAAATTGAGAAGAAATTAACTAAATAAATATAAATTTCAAAAACTTACATTGTTTATATACGAAAAATTTAATAATTTTTCATTTAATAAAATTTAATCAAAATAATATTAATTTTTAATTATTTATCGATTTCATAACCGATATGCTTAAAAAATTTTTGAGATACATTTTTCAAAGGGTTATTAAGTTCATTATTTCATTTCGATTCATTAATTTCAATTCGTACAATTATTAAAATTTTTTTTTTAATTTTATATATGAAAATATTTATATCAAAATACAAAATGCTGAATTGAAATAGGTGAAAAGGAATAAACTTCACAGCTCTTTAAAACAAAAACAGGACTAAATTTTTAAAATTTTAAGAAATGGATTTAATTCAAAACGAAAACACAAGATTTTTTACAAAAATATAATCAGAGTATTCAAAGTTTGAGGATTATACCGATTCTTTTATAATTAAGATTTATGCGAATGAAAAATTTATTAATATTACACTTTATAACGAAGAAGAATTCTCTAAGAATGTCTGTTTTTTGAAATTAAATTTAGACCGAAAATTTTATAGAAATCTAATAAATAAATTAGTCAATAAAAAAGATCGGCTTAAATCTATTGTTGCTGGAGGTTGTTTTTCAAAATATTCTTTAAACGATATTTCTGTTAATTTTGAGAAAATTTTTAACTTAATTGTACAAAAAGGCGATGTTGACATTTATATTGAAACGAGCAATTGTAAGATTTATAAATATGTTTTTTTTACCAAAATAATAAATCATTATAAATTTGGAAACAGTAATCTTAGTTCAATGAAGATACGTAAATTTGGTTTAAATATTAACTAGATTTTCCCAAATGTAAAGAAAATTGATAATATGAAAATTATTCAAGAATTTGATTTCAAATTTTCCAAATTTTTTTATTCATATCGAGATCACTCAATTTATGCTCCTTTAGTTCTTTTAGATCGTTTTCATGAAAGATTTTATGATTTTCATTTGGATGGTTTTTATCGCTACAGGATAACCTTATTGGATAATAAACGTTGTTATCAAAACTTTGGAAGCATATTGCCTTATTTTTTTGCTATTAATTTTGGAAATAAATTTTAGATACAATGTTTTTCGTTTTGTAAAGTATGTTTTTAAAGGTTTTTACAAAAATAGTGAAGAGAAAGAACTAATTTCGTTAATTAAATTTTATTCTGAATCATTAGAAAAAAACATCTTTTGAGAGATTTAAAATAAATTTAATTTTGTTTATAAATAAAGCGTTTTAATTATGTTCAATTATTCCTTTATTTATAAAGCTGTGCTGTTGAAAGAGCATTTATTTATTTTTTTAAAGGGTTCTGCCTAATACACTGAACCTGAAAATACAAAACTTGTTAAACGGAATTTTCGCTAACAAAAATACATAACCGGAATCGGCTAAAATTCGGAATAGAAAGACGGAATTTTCATAAAATCTTTTAATAACTTTAAGGGTTAGACATTGAATGCAAATTGGAAAATTTTTTTCACACAAGAAATCGAAAGCTCTAATTTAAGATTTTCCCATTCTTAGATAATGAACATCTATGAAAGTTCAATTGAAATTCATAAGAATAAAAGAAATTTTATTTAAAATGAAGAATCTCTTAAAATGTAAAATTGTGTTTTTTTTTGAGCATTTTTAAAGATCGCTCTGATTTCAAAAAAAAACTTAATTTTTAAAAATTACGTTATGGGAGAAAATTAAGTCTATAAACAGGTTATTATTTTTTTTTTACAGAAATTTATAAAAAATATTTAAAATTAGAAAAGATATAGATCTAAAGAAATTAATTGAAGTCACTTTTTCTTTTATGAAAAAAGAAAAAAAAGATATTAATGAGATTGATGGAAGTGCCAGAGATGAAAAAAGTATCTGGAGAATTATATGTCGAAAATATTTTGGCTATTTTTCATTGACAAATTCATTTTATTTGCAAACAATTTGGAAAAGAAATACAGATTCTTAAAAATCTTTAGTTCTTTAAAAATTAAAAACTAAAACTAACCAAAAATTTGAAATAAATACGTTAAGCGATTTTTTTTATTGAATTAACTCCTGAAGAATTAAAAACTTCGGAAATTTTTAAAAAAGAAAGACATGATGGGAGAAAATGGCTCTCTTCCGAATTTAACTTATTTATTTCCAATAAGGCTCAAAAATTAGGTATTAAATGTTGCGTAATTCCTGGAAAGCCCTTCCAGAAAATACGCTACATTACAAGAATATGCAATGTAACCCTATTAAAAACTCTAAAGAAAGAGTCACTTTAATTTTTGTGCAAATATGACTGGCACAGAAAAGCTCGCTCCTCTTTTGATTAATCACTCAGAAACACCTCGCTGTCTAAAGGGTGTTATAATACAAAATTTACCTGTGCATTATTATTTTAATAAAAATGCGTGGATGAATTCAAAGATATTCGATGATTGGCTAGAAAAAATCAACATGGAATTTAAAAAACAAAAAAGAAAAATTATTCTTTTCTTGGACAATTTTAGCGGCCATAAAACAAAAAAAAATTTTTCCCAGCTAAATGCATTTCAGTTATTTAACCTCTTTACCAAGGCATCATCAATTCATTTAAAGTCAAATACAGAAATAATGTTGCACGTGAAAAATTACAATCGTTAGAATATTGTTCAATTCCGAATGAGATTAATATCAAAGATGCCATCTTCAAAATAAAATCAGCTTGGGACAAAGTCAGTGCAATTTTAGTATCAAATTGTTTTCAAAAAGCAGGATTCGGAATTTACAAGCCAAGTGAAACTGTCCAAGATGAAGAAAATTGTGATTTTATACGGAGATACACTGAATACCAAAAATTAGACTTCAACGAGTTTGCTTACGTAAAAATAGATGAAGATACACCAAACAACCATCAATTGAGCGATGAAGAAATATTAAGCCAAATTTCTCAAAACAACAAAAACAATAACATTTTATCTAATACTGAGTCAATCGAAGAAGAAGATGAAGAAGTTGAACCAAAGCAAGTCATCTCAAAAAAAGATTTTATGAAGATGGTACAAAAACAAAAAGATTTTTTATTGTCAGATGAAAATGACAATCGTAATTTATTAAAGAAATAAATCGACTTAGAAAATAAAATTAATAGTCGATGTTATGCCGACAAAACGAGTCCTCGTGAGGAGAAAATAAAAGAATAGTTTTTTAGTTTTTAATTCTTTATTGTGGATTTAGATCTTAATAATTTTATTTAAGAAAACAAAATACATTTATTTTATCTAGCAGCTAATACATATGATGTAAAATTTACATGACAAAACTAAATTACTAGTTGGTGGGCACAACAGGACTCCCCCCTTTTACAAGAGTCGCTCCGAGGCTCAAAAAATATGCCCTTAGCTGCTAATTAAAATAAACTTAAAATTTTTTATACTTAATATTTTGTCGTACATATAATTTTGAATTAATTTTCTTTATTGATCCCGAATTTTTGAATGATTTGATTGTAAATTTAGCTGCTAATTCTGAACTGCGTTCGTCATCATCAATCAAAGTCTTGTTACTCCTCCAATAGCAAAAACTACTAAGCGTTGACAAGGACCCAAATTGTATTTTATTTGAAAATATCTGCTGGCTCGACTGAACACTTGCATCACTTTCAATGGATTTAGCAGCTAATTCGTCATTGGTTTGAGTTGCCATATCTTTAAACTGCAAACGCTCTCGTGATAAAAGTTGATGGGTTTGTGTGAGGGTTCTATTGAATTCCATTCTTAAGTGACGACCCAAACCCACTGGCCATTCAATTCCATTTAAATCCTCAATAACATCAGCATGAAATTCCGGATTACAAAATCTAAGGAACATTACTTTAGTCGTCGAATTGGGACTGTCTTTAGATAGTAGGACCTTTGCATAGTGAACAGGTCCCCAGGGTAAATTGTTGTTAAGGATATAGTCTGTCATATGACTGATGAATCTTTCGCCCGTGTGGCGACCAAATTTTTGAATGGACACATTTGTTACGAATATGTCACGGCTCGGGCCAGTAATTTCATTCAAATCACAATTGCAAATTAGTGCCATCGTTCGGTTCTAAAATTTTTGTTTTCAAAATTTTTTTTTTTCTTTTATATAATTTTTTAAGAATGAGCTATATCTTACTTCAATATACAAAACAAATAGTAATAAGCGAATTGAAATTCTATAGCAAATAAAATTTTCCTTTTTGGGTAAATTTAACATACAATTAATTTGTCTGGAAAAAAAGAAATTATTTTTAACGTGAAAACCTTATGCCTAACTAGTCGATTTAAATTGATCAAAATTAATAATTATTGAAGTGAATATTGGATGATATTTTTAATTATCTGTATTTTTTTTTTCTTTTTTAATAATTTAATACGAAACAGTGTGCCAAATTTATGATTAATTTGACTAAACCTAAAGGTTTTATTTTTAATTTAATAAATTTGGGACAAAACGCTCGGGTGTCTTACGCTTTCTTAAACCTCTGCGCAAAGGTTCAGAAATATTATTACTTTTTTTTGTTTTACGATTTGTTTTTTTTGTGTAATATGGCCTAAAGGACAAATCACCTCGAGAAGTACTGGTTGAAAAAATTTCCGAAATTTCGGACTGGATAGAACTTTCGATCCTATCGATTTTCGGATTATTAATAGTTAAATTAGTAGCTGCTAAAGAAGATTGTGAATTAGCTACTTACGAATTAGACTCTTTATTTATAAATAAGTTCGAATTGTCAACTCCAGTGTTAAGTTGGTCCACTTGAGTATTTATTCTAAAATTCTTCGTTGATTCATTAAAGTGACCAAAATATTGTTTCAAACGACTTTTATGAATCAAAAATGACCTTGAGCGTTTCCCATATAATTTTCTTATGACGTAATTATCGCCGTTAGGGTGTTTCCCAATAATAGTAAATGTACCGTGGTATTTGTGTACTAATCCTGATGAAAGGCCTTTTTTTAATTGTACGTGGTCAGTTAATACTAGATCGCCAACTTCATATTCAAACTTTTTTATTTTACGATCATGTCTCAATTTAGCCTTTTTCATTATAATATTTCTATTAACTATAGCTTGCTCGTAGATCTCCTTAAAAGTTTCAATTTGTTTATCACAAAAGTCTACTGCAGTCGGGGTAACTTTTAGGTTTAATATATCATCATGATCCATTAGATGTAGTAAATTGGGAAAATTTAGACTAAAAGTGGTGTTCAAGTTAAGCTGCTGGGTGGAGTTTTCAACATGCTTAAATACCAGATCTAATGGTATTCTTGGCAACTGTCCAAAAACCATTTCATGCGGTGAAAACCCCGTACTATTATGTACTGCTGAATTATAAGCGAACGAGAGCTTTGCTAAATGAACATCCCAATCGGACTGTTCGGTTTGGACATAACAGCGTATCATTGACTTAATAGTTTGAACAAAGCGTTCAGACTGGCCGTCACACTCAGGATGATAAGCTGTGGTACGTAGCTGTTTAATGTCGAATTTTTCATATAAAAATTCCAATAGCATTGCCTGAAAATTTGTCCCTCTGTCTGACAAAATAAACTCCGGAACTCCAAAAATACATATCCAGTAATCAATCAATATAGCAGCTATAACTTCAGCAGTTGTTTTATGCATACCAATGGCTCTCAAAAATTTTGTGAAAGCGCAAACTATTATTAAAATGTGACTGTTACCCAAATTCGATATCGGAAAAGGACCAGCGATATCCATGGTGACTTTTTCGTTAGGACGTGAAGGTTTTAAATACTTTAGTTCTCCTTTTCTTTTAGACACTGTGGACTTAGCACGTTGACACATGTCGCAACACTGAATAAATTTAATTATTTCGGTCTTAAGATGTGGCCTAAAAAATCGGGATAAGATACGATTACATGTCTTTTTTACACCTAAATGACCACTAAAAACCGAACAGTGGCCAATCTTGATTACTTCTTGTATAGCGGCTACTGGTAAAAGTATGATATATTTTGATTTTTTAATTTTCTAAAATAAAGAACTCCGTCTAATACTATATATTGGTCAAAATAAGAAAATAATGCTCTCTGCATATTATTCTCAAAGTTTTGGTCTGTTGGTTTGCTCTTATTTTTTAGTATTAGATCAATTAGCCACACCAAATCACCATCCAAATTTTGGTTTAAACTTTCGTCAGAAATGTCGAATTCGGTAAGGACAACTATTGGGCTATCACTAGCTGCTATTTCAAGAGAACAAATCAGGTGTTCATCGTTATCATCAATTATCTCAACATCTTGCCACTTAATGACCTCAGGTATTCTTGATAGCGCATCGGCTATTTCGTTAGATTTACCGGGTTTATAATGAATCTCGAATTCGTAAACATTTAGCCTTAAAATCCACCTTGCGAGTCTTGCTGAAACAATTCCCTTTTTGGTTAAAAGCCATTTTAAGGGCTGATGATCAGACTGTACCCTAAACTTTCGCCCATATAAAAATGAATGAAAATGTTCGATGCTCATAACAATCGCCAACAACTCTTTTTCGGATTTCGAATATCTTTGTTGAGCACTATTCATTTGTCTGCTAAAGAAAGCGACAGGCTTTAGCTCACCATTTACAACTTGAGACAGAACCGCGCCATATGCTTTGTCACTGGACAGAACCGCGCCATATGCTTTACCATTTTTCTTTTTATAGCTGCTATCAAGGTGATTGGTTACCATTAAACCATAAATTGGGCTGGCTATTCTAGCAAATGATTTTATGTATTTGCGATATTGGTTTGCAAGGCCCATGAAACTTTGAACTTCCTCTAATGTGGTTGGCAATGGATAATGTTTGATAGCTGCTATTTTTTCCTCATCGGGTTTTACTAAATTATTTGACACAATGTGGTCTAATAATTTAATTTTTTTAGGCCACTAAAACTCTGTCTTAGTGGCCCAATTACGATTATTATTTGTAAAGCTATCTATAGTATTTTTTATGTCTTTGAATTTTTGGCATAAAATTGGTATTTTTCGGATAATATCCATTCCCAAAACACAATCGCACATGCAGTTCAAGTGTGCCACCTTTATCTCAAAATTTTGCAATGGATACTTAGGGTCAATTATGCAATCTTGAATTAAAATTGAACCTTTTATATCCAAATACCCCGAAGCTGAACGGAAGCTCGGACCATTATATCTAAGGAGTTGAGAACTAGCAGCTAACTTTTTGAAACCGTTTATACTTAATATCGACTCATCCGCTCCACTATCACAACGATAACTTATTTTTATTCCGTTCATTATTGCTATTCCATGAATGCGACCAATAGGGTCTTCGCTCGTAGTCAACACCTCACTTCTGTCCGTCTGAGCTAATATATTTTCCGGTTTGAAGCTTGCCTTTTTTTTATCCTTGGGGATTAAGTGTTTTTTAGGGTCATGCGACTCAAATTGATACTTGTTTTTATAGTAATTGTTATTTTTTTCATCTGTTTGTAAAACATGTATTGCTTTACCATTTAGCGCGTATGAGCCAGCGTTATATGCCTCAGCGTATTTAATAACATCATCAAAAGAGATTTTTGAATTTGCTATATCTAAAGAATCCTTTAAGGAAATACTTTGGCGTATTGTTTTTTCCATGGTTTCATCGTTTAAACTTCTTAAGAAGTATTTGATCAAGGTTGATTCTTTAGTTATCTCGGCCTGATCAGCCAAGCTTTTAAATCGTAAAACAAAATCATCCAAAGTTTCATTTTCCGTTCGTTTACAATTAGTGAAATTTTCCATAGCTGCTATTATGTCGTTTTTTGTTGGGGTATGGAAAGCAGCTTTTTCAAACACTTGTGAGCGAATGTAAGCTTTAAGTTCTTCATAATTCATCGACTCATTTAACGACAATTTTTTCAACAATCCGGAGTCAATATGCATACACAGCAAATCGGACCATAGTGACTCGTCAAACTGTTTTACGTATGCTTCAAACAGTTTGATCCATAAATCAAAAGAACGCCATTTTTATTGAATATAACTGGCTTTGGTACATTACCATGGCGAAACATTGTTTTTTCCCCATTTACTCTCCTCGTTTTATTTTTGACCCACAGTGCAGGCAAACATAACACATAGATGGCTTGCCTCCCTTTCTTTTTCAATACAAATAGTAGTATCATTGTAGATATAGCTGCTATGATGTGTGGATAATATATAGGGATTATCTTTCTTAAATAATTCACTATAACTTCTATGCCACTCATTAGAATTTGATTAAAAAGTTCCAACGAATCAACGTTAAACGTATGATTAACAGTCGCGTTGGTTTGATTTGAGATGTTAACTTTGTGTGTTGAGTTAATACTTTCAGAATGCGTTTGAATAAAATTAGATGTATTTTTCCCTGATGAGAAATTTGTATCTTTTTTAATCAGCCTTTCAGAAATTATTTGATCTGAAAATAAATTGGAACTCCGAACATATCCAAGATGATTGAAGACATCGTTAAAAATAAAAGGAGAGCTCCATAGGCCCAAGCATGCGAAATTGATTGCCAATATAAAACCATAAATAACGCCACAAATTAACATTTCTTTTTCGAATAGCAGCTATGACTTAGAAACAAGGAAAGACCATGTGTAAATTAAGAAGCAGTACTTATTTAATGTACCGACTCACTTGGGGCACCAATGTTATGCCGACAAAACGAGTCCTCGTGAGGAGAAAATAAAAGAATAGTTCATTAGTTTTTAATTCTTTATTGTGGATTTAGATCTTAATAATTTTATTTAAGAAAACAAAATACATTTATATTATCTAGCAGCTAATACATATGATGTAAAATTTACATGACAAAACTAAATTACTAGTTGGTGGGCACAACATCGAGTTCAGACAAAACAACCTAAAATTTCCAGTTTTTTTAAAAATATTTGATTCATTTTTTTCTTTTTTTTTTCTTTTAGTTTTTTTCTAATAAAAATTATAAGATAAATGTTTTTTTTTGTTTGAGCCAAAAAAACTAAAAAATTAATTTCCCATTCATTTTCAATGGACACCGCTTTATAACGAACCTCTTTATAGCGAACACTATTTTTTGGAACCGAGCAATTCGTTATAACGAGGTTCGACTGTTTGATTTTTATTTTAGTAGTATTTAAGGTGAACTGAAGTTTGTGATCAATTCGCTCAATTGAAAAATTTCAAATTTTCCTGCAATTTAAAAATTAAATATTTTTTAAATTCATGTACTCAATAGTTTTATATTAAAATAATTTTGTCTTATTGTTTTGAATTGAGCGGATTGATCACAAACTTCAGTTCACCAGTATTTAAAAAGAAATATTAGAATCGGTTTAGTTCTGTCTTTTCAAGCCCAAACTAGTTTCTTAATTCAAAACAATGATTAAGCGGGATCCCAATTTGAATGAACTAGTAAGTAGAGATATTAGGCATTGTGAAATTTGGTACAAAAAAACAGTACAAAAATAATCAAACTTGAATAAAAAATTAAAAAAACATCTCTGCAGTGGAAAAAATATGCAACTAAATGCAACTTCATAAGTTGCAGCTTATAAGAGAGTCTGCAAAATCTCTGCAATCTGCAAAAAAATAAAATTTTAAAAAATAATTTTTTTAAATGAATATTTTAATTAACAAGGTAACAAAAGAAAACCAAATTATCAGATTAAAGGCTTCTAAAATGCAAAAATAAGCTAAATAGTTTTATTCCATTATTAAGAAAATTTAAAAATAAAATAAAGCTGTTAAATTTATCTTTAATTAAAGTTTATTTATTTTTTCGGATTGCAGAGATTTTGCAGACTCTCTTATAAGCTGCAACTTATGAAGTTGCATTTAGTTGCATATTTTTTCCACTGCAGAGATGTTTTTTTAATTTTTTATTCAAGTTTGATTATTTTTGTACTGTTTTTTTGTACCAAATTTCACAATGCTGAGATATTATAATTAAAAAAGTGAGAATTTGAATACGAATAAGGCGATTGGGCCGGATAAAGTTAATGGATATTAAAAAATGCTTCTAATGCGTTGTCGATACCAATAGCTATTATCTTTAACAAATCTTTTCAAACTGGATTAATTCCTAAGATTTGAAAACAGGCTAGCATTACGCCATCACAAAACGGGTTGTAAATTGAAGTTAAATAATTATCGGCTTGTTTCTTTCAACTTGTATTTTATGCAAAGTCTTTGATATTAAAGACATTATTATTAAAGATGTTATGTTGAAAATAAATAATTATTTTTAAAAAATTTTACAAATTTTAGTAATTTTAAGTTTAGATAAAATTTATCGACTACTAGAAAATTATCCATTCTGAATATCATTTAATATTAATTTTTACATTTTTATAATCAACATTTAATTTTTCTTGTAAAGTTAAATGAAATAAATTATTTTAACACAAATATGATCTGTATGAATGGAATGATCGATAAATTATGAAGAAGCATACTACTTATGTCCTGACAGACTTCGATTACCACTTATCTTCTATTATGGTCATACTGCATGTGTTTACATGAAATAATTAGTATTAGAAGTATTAAACTTAAAAATATTCAAAAAAATTTATTCTAATTTATTTGTTTATTTAAAAAAAAAACATTTTTTTTTCAAAGCCGGAAGAAAGAATTAATTTTGAATTTGATACTTAATTTGAAACAGGTGTTGATGAAATGAGCTCGGATGGTTTGGTAAATATTTCTTTTTTTTGCTTGATTTGTTCCTTAACTAAGACTTGAATGCGAATGATGTTAATTCAATTTTTTTAAAATTATTAATAAACTTGAAACCCAGCTCAAATGCAATGAGATAAAGATAAAAAATTTGAACTTGGTATATATACATAAAATTTTTAAAAAAATTGATTTTTATTGAAAAAAAATTAGCCTTTCAAATTGAATCCTACTCATTTACACAAATAGATTTCATCTTAATCATATTTACCTCATGAATTTTCATAAACATGCAAAAAGGTTAAAAATCATTCAATATCGTTTTTGAATGCTGATTAATTTTAAATATTAATGAACGTTTAAAAAGGTTCATTGTGATTAGACACTTAAATTCGTTAGTTGAAAAATAATTTTAAAAAAGTATTTTTTTTTCATGAATATTTATGAATGTTAAAAAAATTCATCAATATTCATGAATTTTGGAAAATAAAATCTTATAAAATTTTTTAAAAATAAGATGAAATATGTATTATCTTGGTCATTCATATGTTTCGAATATGAATTTTTTTAAATATTCAGAAGTATTCATTCGTATTCATATAAATTAAAATTTTTATGAATACGAATTATATGAATTAAAAAAATAATTTGAACAAAAATGAGTTCCAATTGTCGAAATATATCAATGATCAGGAAGTGAATTAAATCTTAAAGAAATCGTTCAAAATAGTCAATTTAAGAAAAAAACCTTTATGTTTGGTTAAGGAATGTAAACTTCAAAGTAAAAACTTTGTTTAATCATTTAATTTCATTTTAGCGAATATTTACTGAAATAAAAGACTTTCGAAGTAAAGTTTAATTAATTATATTAATTTCAAATAAATAAAATTATTTGCAAACTTCTTTCAATTCACCTTTTCTTAACAATTTCACATCAATATGAAAATATTTTGAAATTTTAGATAATGCATCAAAAAATTTTGAAATTGTGAAAAGAATTAAATATAAAAAAAATACTTAAGAGCTGAATTCACAGTACCAAAATTAATTAGTTCGTTTATAATTTCAATTTTTTGAAGAGATAAAGTGAAAAATTCATATTTAGATCACTAAAAATTCGGACAGAATATACGTTATTTTTATAATATTTTATTTAAAATATTGCCAATATAAGATATTTAAAGATTTTAATTTAATTATTTAACAATTTAAAAAAATACTTTACTTAACTTGATAAATATTTAAAAATTATTAATTAAATTGAACATCATTTATTCAAAAAAAAAAATTTAATTCGAATGTGAAACATAAAGTTTTCATTTTTTTTATATATATAAAATATTTTTATTGCATTCTCCCCTAAAAAATAAAATTGTAAAGTTAATTTTGTCAAAAATATTCCAACTTCATGACCAAATGGAACTTTTAGAGAATATTTTTAAATTTTTTAATTCATTTCAGGGAAAAGAAAATTAAATTACCTAAAAATTAATATGTTTTATTTTTTCTTATCATAATCGGTTGGTTTTTAATTTGTGGGCAAAGCATTTCATGCAAATCCGGTATGGCTTTTTGATTTGTAATTTCGTACTATCTTATTTTTAAAAAAAGTGGAGTATTTTATGGGAATGGAACATAAAAGAACTCATTATGAAACATCAAGTGTTTTGTAATAAGACAATAAATTTTGGGTTTGTCCTTTTGGTTGTAAATCTAGCTGTGGTGGAGCAATAGCTTCATATTCCTATTGCAATGCCTCATTGTTTAATCAAGATGATCTTGAACAATTTAAACATATTAATAAAAACAAAATTCCATTTAAAGAGTTAAATCACATATTTTTACTAAATAAAAAAATTAATAAAAAAAAAATTTTAGACTAAGATTGATGTTTGATATAATTGAGATGCCCAAAAATTGGTCATTGAAGTAAACTATCATGAGGTTAAGGCATTTTGTAAATGGAAAGGTGATCAATTTCGTTTGTTAACCGAAGCCGAACATAACGCAATTCGTCTATTATGAATGATATAATATTTTGATCCCGAAAATTTTAAAGTTAATCATAATATGGAGTTTTGCTCTTAAACAGTTTCAGTTTTTTATATTTTTTTTAGTTAAAATAAATGGAATTTATTTGTTATTGGTTCTTGGATTTCAACTGGTGATGAATCCTCTCACTTTGCGAGTTTTAAGTTCAGACGGCTTTTTTATCAACATTGTGGATTTAAGCTTTCTCGTTCGTAAGTGAATGACTCAAAAAAAGTGCCAAATCCTCAAGTGAGACTTATTGAGGATAAAATTTATTTACTTGGTTATGGCTTTAAAGGTATGATCTATAGTTTAAACCATAAATATAAATAATTTATAATTTTTTTCCTCAAGAAAATATACTTTTGAATGTAAAACAATTTAAGTTAAATTTTTATCGTACTGAGAATAAACAATATTTATAGGATTCTCATTTGTATACGAATAGTTTATTTAGAGTACTTATTATGAATATGAATTCAACGATCACAATAGTTGGTTCAATCAATTTATTGAGATAAAGGATTTATATTTGAACTAATATAAAGTAAATAAGGACATAGCTTTTAATTTTAGTGCATCGACTGGCAGAATATCTTTTAAACTTGCGAGAAAATTCAAACAGGTAACTTTAAAGAAAGTTTACTATTTTTAATTTAAAATGTTATTTTCTTAAAAGTAATTGCCGTCGACTTTTGTGCTAAATACTTAAGATTTTGCATTGAATTTCAAAAAAATGGTTTCTTCAAACTTGAAAAAATATTGTAAAATAAAAGTGGATAGATCAACAGCAGATAAAGTTATTTTTAAAAAAATGGCAAAATAAAGTTTTATTACTTTTACAATTTACTATTTTCAATTTTATTTTTTGCAAATGCACAAAAAAAATTTAATGCTTTGATTTAATTTGAAAAAAGAATTTTGAAATTTAAAAAATTTTTGCAAAGTAATTTTAATTTAAATTGTAAATAGTAATAGTAATAAAACTTTATTTTGCCTTTTAAAAAAATGACTTGAGTATCTATTAAAGAATATAATTTTAATTATTAATACTTCGAAAATTAAAAATTTGAAGACTTTTTTATCTTGATTTTTTTTTGTCAAAATATTGAAAATAATCTATTGGTTTTCAAGAGTTCACAATTCCAATTTGAAGTCAAAATTTCAAATTCAAATATTGTGCAAATTTTGAATTTCCCGAACACTTAAAAAATCAATGTCTAATTTTATTTCAGATACCTAATAAAATACCTAAAAGCAATTTTGTTTTTTTCACAATGATAGACCGTGTTGAAAATTATTTATGCATATTTCATTTTTATATTATATAAATCATTTTTATATTAATTAAAATTATTGATTTAAAAATTTTTTTTTATTAAATTTTATTTTTTTTGCAGAATGTAGAGATAAGCTGCAACTTACTCAGTTGCACTTATTGCAAATTTTTTTCATTGCAAAGATGCTTTTTAAATTTTTTATTCAAGTTGGATTATTTATGTACTGTTTTTTTTTGTACCAAAATTAACAACGCCGCTTCCTTGTTTGTATATCGCTAGAAAATTGATTATGTTAAGTTTAATTTGACTTGAAGTCTATTAAGTCTAGGAAAAAATTGTTCCATTGGAAAAAAAAAATTTTTTCTAATTTAATTTGTCGAATGTAGCAAAAATGTTGCAAAATGTAGAAATTTAGAAAAAGATTATTGCGTTTAATAAATAGCAGTTAAAATGATGAAGTGAAATGAGTGAATAGAAATAAACTTCACAGTTCCAGCATGAATCGAAAAAAGATATATCCGCTATCAATTCTTTTAATTTGCAATTAGAAATCCTACACTGTAAATATTTTGAGTGTATTAAAATACACTTAAATGTGTATTTTAGGCTATTTTACAGTTAAATGTGTAAAAAAGTATTTCCCACTTTAATGTGTAGCGTTTTACAATATTTGATTGGCTGATTTTAAGTATTTTACAGATTTAAGTGTATTTATTCACACATAAAAATGGGAAATACTCTTTACACTCAAAATATTTACAGTGTAATATTTAAATTTTTAATATAGTACATTTAAAATGTCTATGTTTAATAACATTAGCTTGATCTATGACAAAGCCAGAAATAAATTTAAATGGCTACAAATTATTTTATCTAATTTATTTATTTCAGTATCTAATTTTAAAAATAAAGTATAATTAAATAGGTATCTAATTTAATTTTTCAGTATCTAATAATTTTTTAGTAGTATCAAATAATAAATAAATAAAAAAT
Organism: Brachionus calyciflorus; assembly: GCA_002922825.1. NCBI lineage: Eukaryota > Metazoa > Rotifera > Eurotatoria > Ploima > Brachionidae > Brachionus > Brachionus calyciflorus. Next base: position 76,863 of record NTPY01000391.1, read on the forward strand.
TAAGTTTTTAACGGAAATAACTAATTAATCTAATTGGATTAATTGATAAATTTGTTATTTTTTTAGTATTCGATTTTACTTTGCCGCTTGATTCTAATTTTTGATTGTTATCCTGCTGCTTTAGTGATAACATGAATATTGCTGCTTTAGATATATGTATTCTTGTGATCCTGTGATGATTCTTGTGATGTTAAAAAGACGATTATTTTAGTCTTTTAAAGGTTCAGGTAAGCAGGTTCTTAACTTATAATTTTTTTGGTAAATAGATTTTATCACTTTATTAATCGAATCACCAAAGACTTTGAAACCATTACTGGTTCTTATAAAAGTGTAACGTCAACCGTAACTTTTGACTGTAACCGTAGCCATAGCTCAAAAATCCAAAAATTGAAAACTAAGGCGAATTAAAATAGGTAACAGCTACAGTCAAATGTTACGGTTGAGGTTACTTTTTTATTAGAACAACTTTATGTTCTAAAAAAATCTTGTTATTATTAAGCTTTTTAATGAACTAAACCATGACACTTATTTTAGATAAATTATCTACAATTCCTTTATCACTACGAGTTGGTTTAAAGGCTTAATTTTAAACTTTTATTTTTTTATTCCCAGGTTTAAGTAGTATTTTTTTAATGGTACTTAGTATGGTAATATCTTTCCCAAACTAACTCCGTTTACTTAAAAATATTTTTGATACTAAATTCATTAAATTAGATAGGCCCCAGTCGATATCAAAAAATCAACAAGTAAAATAATTTTGATCAATAATTGGACGTTTTTTAAAATTAATTGGCTAAAAAGTTACAGTTTAACCATTTTTAGCCTTTAAGAATAGATGTTTCGAATAAAATTTCTGGCTTTAAAAGATTTATTTGAAAATTATCGAGTTTTAGAAACATTGGATTGAACTTTAAATTGATTTCACCAAAAAACATAAATCGTAGAAGAAAATCTCTTATTAAGGAAATAGAACTGGTTTTTGGTATATTCCGGTTTATTAACTATTTTTTTAATAACTAAAAAATTTGATTAACTATTGTTTAATTTACTTTTGCTTTTTCTTACTTTTTAATTCAAATACATAGGAACACCTCCAATATTATTCAAAATTTGAATTCTTCATGAAAAATCACCTTTAGAAAGTACCTAAACTTTAAAAAAAATTTTCGTCCTTTATCGTATAAATCCGTTAGTAAATAAATTGTATAATTTAATAAATTGTATAAAAAGTAAATTTTTAAATAGTAAATAAAGTATGAAAGTTAATAAACTGGAAAAAAGGCATTAGTTAATTGATTTCTTATAGTTAGGAAAAAAATAGTTAATAAAACGTACTTAATCCTGGTTTTTAAATAAAAAAAAATTAAATAAGATAAAAACAAATAAAATATAAAAAATTTTATTTATTTTTTTTTGTTAATTATACTGAATATTGTATTGTGAATAAATTATGTTAACACAAAATTTTAATAATTTTCTAAAAGAGTATATTCAAATGGAAGAGTGCCTAAGTGACTTAAATCAATTAGAAAAATTAGTCATCTTTTAAAAGTTATATAAAATGGAAAAAAAATTTACCAAATTTTATTTAAATTCTAATAAATTATTTCATAATCATTGATAATTCTAAAATTTTACTATTTATTAAGTATATTCTGCTTTTAATTTTTAAAGGGTTCTAGAAAATTTTTTAAATATTAGATAAAAATTTAAATAATTTATTTTTTAGTTTATTTAATTTTTAAATTTTGGGTTTTTTTTTTGTCCATATGCCTGTTGATAAAGCTCTTTATGATGTTTTAAAAATAGAACCGGGTGCGGATGAGAATCAAATACGTAAAGCGTATTTACTTCAAGCTATGAAGTACCACCCGGACAAAAATCCAAATGACAAACAAGCCGAAGAAACATTTAAAAAGGTAAGTGATGCCTATCAAATACTATCGGACCCAATTAAACGCAAGCAATACGATGAACATGGTACAACAAAACAAGAAGATTTAATCGATCCAATAATCGTATTCAAGAAACTATTTGGTGGAGATAAATTCGTATCTCTCATAGGTGAATCAATATTTGCTCTAGCTCTCAAAAATGCCGATAAAATATCAACAGATTCTGATAAAAATGACGAATTAAAAAATATGCTAGACGAGGCTATAAATGCATCCAAGACAAAAAAAAATAACACAGATCTAACTGAGTATTCAGAAGATGATGTTAATACTAATCTTTACAAAAATTTGAAATTAATGCACGAATATCTTATAGCCAAATGTAGTCCGTATGTTAAAGAGTTATGTACAAGAGCTGAATTTGAACAAGCTATTCAAGACGAAATAAAAAGTCTAAGTAATGAGTCATTTGCCAAGGAGATTTTTAATGCAGTCGGCTATATTTACAAGTACAGAGCTCATCAAGTTTTAAAAAGAGGTAAATTATTAGGCATACCGTGTGTTATTAAAAGTGTGAAAGATATGGGTCACTCAGTGTCGACCATTTATGGTACTGTCAAAGCAGCTCATGTAATTAAACGCTCACAAGATATTGAAAAAAAATCTCCAGCCGAATTGGAGAGCTTGATTTTAAATTTTTTTTGGAAGGCAACTGTTCTAGAAATTGAGATGAAGACTCGCAAAGTATTAGATATGTATTTATTGGATTCACTAAGTAAACATGAATTAATAAAAAGATCTGAAGCCGTCGCCATAATCGGCGAACTTTATTCTGCAGTCTAATTCATTATTTTTTTAATTTATCGATAAAATTTTCCTAAAAAGATAAGTGGTCTAATGAGAGTTTTATTTAATTTAAATTATTCAAATAAAAATAAATTAGAAAATATTTTTTTTTTAGTTTAAGCAATTTGGTTTAAAATTTTCATGTAAAAGCTGCCTGAAAGAAAAACATAAAATTCGGAGTCAAATTCTAGATTTCAAAATTATTTTTTGTTTTAACAAAAATTTTGTTAAATTATTTTATAAGCTGTTAACTTAATTGTTTGACCATGAATTGACCCAACAAAAAAAAAATAATTTTCCATTTTTTTTACTTTTGTCAAATTTATTTTTTAAAATAAAATGATTTGAATGAATAAACCTCTTTTTTAAATTTTAACCTTAACCCTAGTTATAAAAGAATAAACTTCTCGTTGTGTTTTTTGTTGGTAGTGTTCAAGGAGCCAATTAAATTTTTGAATAAGGTTGTGGTAAAATTTGGACATTTTGCTATTAAATAGAGAAATATTATTAATTAATTTATTTTATTTAGAATTAAACAAACAATGGACTTGGAATAGAGTAAAACAAAAAAACAGTGAGATTATCTGAAGAAAAAGAAAAACAAGTTAAAAGCAAAAGAGAAACAAAAAACAATATTTTTTAAATTTAGTTATATATACAATAGTTATAATTCTAAAGAATTATTGTTAGTTAGACTAATTGAGCTAAATTAGATTTGACAACTTGACTTTGTTTTTGAGCAGCACCTGTAGCTGTCGCTGTTGTTGTTGCTGTACCACTTACTAAGGCTTTGTGAATGTGTGGTATAACACCACCGCCAGCAATTGTGGCCTTAATTAACAAATCTAATTCTTCATCCCCACGAATAGCTAATTGTAAATGTCTTGGATTTATTCTTTTTACTTTGAGATCTTTCGAGGCATTACCTGCTAATTCGAGTACTTCAGCACATAAATATTCCAAAATAGCTGCACAATAAACAGCTGCTGTTGCACCAACACGACCATGATTTGCCGTTTTACCTTTGAGTAAACGATGAATACGACCAACTGGAAATTGTAAACCAGCTCTTAATGAACGTGATACCGATTTTATTTTACCCGAGTCTTTTCCTCCTTTTCCACCGGCCATTTTTATTTTCTCTTTACAAAAAAAATTTCACGTTTTTTTTTTCTTGTAATTTTATCTAGAATTTTCAAAAATAATTTAAAAATAAAAAGTGTGCCCTTTATTCAATTTAAATAGTAACATAAAAAAAAGAAATAATTTTTAAAATTTTTTTAAACAAGTAGCTTTTAAAGTTATTTCAAATAATTGCACAATTTAATTCTCTATTATTTTTTTTCTCTTTCATCTAAAGCTACAATTATTTTGTCCATTTAAAAATGCAATTGAATGCAAAAAAAATTCAAATTGAAATTTAAATAAATTAAAAAAATTAGAGGCAAATTTTGATGAGCTATTTATTCAATAAATATTTTTTTTTTTGATTAATTTTAAACTTTTTTGAGACTAAGCCATTCTTAAGGTTGTTGTTGTTGTTACTTTAGATCCAGTTGATCCAGTCGTTGTGGTGGTGGTCGTGGTGGTTGATGTAGTTGATGTAACAGTTGGCTTCTTTTGTCTGCATATCTCATCAAAAGAAGTAACTAGATATGGTGATACAAGCGACCGGAATTTATCAACAGGACACATTATTTCACATCCTTAATTAAATTATTTTTAGCTTTATAGAAAAAAATAAAAACAAAATTATTTTCTTAATAATAATTTACCTAAAACATTAACAGGATTAAAATTTATAGACTCATTGAAAGCATTATCCTTCCAAAGAGTTTGAACATAATGATTACCATTTGAATCTTTTCTCAGCTCAAATATAAACGCAGCGCCAAAATTAGGTTGGGTAAATTTAGTTGTTGTACTCATAAGTCTTTGCAATCCGGATAAATAATAATCAAACTTAAAAATAAATAAATGATGATTTTTTTGTTGTGTAAAGATAAGAGAAATAATTTACGAAACTTACAGCACCATATAAATAAAGCTCATTTTGAGTTGTTCTACTTATTTTCCTATAGAAATAGCTAACTATTTGATTTAATAAAGCACCTGATATTAATTGAGCTTGCTCCAAAGTACTTATATAAGAAACATAAAAATTATTATTTCTTACATCCATTAATCTATTCATTTCTTCAGATATATATTTATCAACCGATAAACCATGGGCTGCGTCTATTAGAGCTTTATCACCAAGTCGCCATAAATCATAATAGCCCAAATCAATATTACTTTGACATTTCATTTTCCATAAAATACCCTATTTAAATTATTAGAATTAAAACAAAAAAAGATCTCTTGAAGACTAAACTTCAAGTTTTTAGAATTACTTCACTGGCATTTTCTTTGGCTACATTTGCCATTCTTGCTTCTTCTTGTATTTCATTAAATCTTGGACATGGTGAATGTCTATGAAATATCTTTTAAAAAATACAACAACAATTAATTTTTATTTCTGAAAAATCAACTATTGAATAATTACTTGATCACATTCGACAGGTGCCGTGTGAATTGGTACTGGATAGAAACCAGTCAAATTAGAATTTTTAATCCAAATGGTATTTTGATTTGGTTGAAATAGACCAGTCATTACCATTTGAGCAGATTGTAAATTTCTATCATGATCTGTGGCTAAAGCCCATGCTCTCGTACGATCATAAGTTGAATTTAAACTTGGATATTTTTGCCTCAAAAAAACACCATAATCATACATTTGTTTCATACCCAGATCTGTCAATTGTCCTAAACTCGAACTATATCTAGACCAAATGTCATTCGGATTATTTGGATAATTGTGTAATGGAGATCTAATGCCATGATTGAATACTGTTTGTATTGAGACAAGAGTTGTTTCACTTTCGCTTATAGCTTGTGTAAATCTCTTAAAAAACGAGATCCAAAACAAAATTAGAAAAAATAGGACTTTCATTATTTTTTGTTTAATTTTAAAATAAATATTAAGAAATAGCAGTAGAATTTATAAAGAATTTTTTTTTTACAAGAGTCTTTCTTAAACTGTGAGATATTTTTAGATGACAATAAAAAAAATAAATAAAATCAAAAGGAGACTTTTGTTTAAACAAAATTCAAGTCTACTTCAATTTTTAATTTCAACCAAAAAAAATTTTCAAAAGCACCTTTTTTTTTTGTTATTGTTTTAATTTTTAAAAAGCGTTTAAAAAAATTAGAAAAAAAAATAGAATCCTGAAGAAATCTTGAAAAGAATTAGATATCTAGATATGTTTTATTTTTTTATAATTTTTTTTTCGTGAGCTCAACAGTTGATCTATAAAATTGAAAAAAAAAGGAGTCTAGATTAGCCACTGCTGATTCATCATAATTATTTATTAATAATAAAAAAAATTTACTAAGAGTTGTTGAATATTATCATCTGTTACCTAATTTTAAGATAAATACCGTAGTGGCTCACAATAGTGGCCCGATGTACTAACTAATCTTCATATAAAAGACGATTGGGAAGTTCTTGTTAGGTTACACTTTTTAGAAATATAAAGCCTATAGTCTTTAGCTAAAATACAAGATTTATAGCTGATCTTCCCTGGTCATATATAAAGTAAATAGCGAAAAATTGGATATTTTTTATTCGTTTTTTCACTATTTTCAAAAAAAGAAAATAAAAATTTAAGCTACTAAAAACACATTTGCTGTTTAAAAAGATTTGAAATGACTAGAAGAAATTCTTATTCTGTATCATTTGCGCTTAGTTAATGTGCCACGCTTCATGAAAAATTTAGTGCAGCCTGCTGATAACTTTTGATTTAAGCCACACAAACCTCATTATAATAAATATTAGACAGAGTGGTTTATAAATGATTAACACTCATTTAAAAAAATTTTAAGTCTCCAGGATACGTTGATATTATAAATTGGATGAAATTTGGATCAATTTTAATACACAAGAAATAAAAGTAAGTTTTCACATTTGCGATCAAGTTGATATTTCTACTTTGCATTCAGCTCTTGATAAATTTATCTATGAAGATGAAATTTTACATGACTCAGATGATAGACCAAATAAGGTTTTTTTATTCGGTTAAAGACTTTTTTGGGCATTTTTATTGCATTTTTACAGGCCGACAGGTGCATCAAAATTTCCTGCACTATGCAACATTTTTTTTATTGTCAAAATTAATTTTAAGTGCTTTGCAGAATCACTTTCGCTGTAAAAAAAAAGAAATAAAAACAAAAAAATTAAACATTTTTAAAGTTTTTTGTTTTTATTTTGAGGAAGAAGATTTTAAGATTTTTTTCCAATTTTAGACCAAATAGACAAATAAAATTTTTCAATTTTTTAGTAAGAAATCAAAAAAAATAAAGACATTGAACTATGAATTGAATAAAATAACTAAATTTAGGCAAAATAAAGTTTTATTACTATTACTATTTACAATTTAAATTTAAATTACCTTGCAAAAATTTTTTTCAAATTAAACCAAATTATGAAATTTTTTTTTACATTTGCAAAAAAAAAAATTGAAAATAGTAAATTGTAATAGTAATAAAACTTTATTTTGCCTAAATTTAACGGTTTTTTGTAAGTAAATTAATTACAAAAATATTGCGCTTGAACGAGAATTTACGGGTAGACTATAGAACCTCCCCAAGAATCAAATCGACCGAAACTATATATCAGCTTGTAGATCTCGACGCAATTTTAATTGGGAATTTAAGTTTAAAGTTCTTTGATGGTGTGCAATTTTCCAGCTAATTCTATAATTTCAAAACGAAAAATTGCACATTTTTAGCAGAAATGCAACAATTTTTTTTATTGCCGAAACTACATTGTAAATATTTTAGGTGAAAATTTTTCTACATATATGTGTTTTATAAGTTAACCACATTTATGAGAAAAAAATTACTCTTAAAAGTGAATCGATGAGCAAATGAGTGATCATAAATGAGAAGAAAACTTTTTATGAAATTTTTTTTTCTCATTTTTGAGATTTTTTTTATACATATATGTGGTTAACTTATGATACACATTTATGTAGAAAAATTTCCACCTAAAATATTTACAGTGTAATTTTAAGAGCTTTTCAGATGGATTTTAGAGGTCAACAAAAAAAAACTTAAACATTCAAAATTTTTTAAAAATTTTATTTATTTAAATCAATAAAATTCAAAAGATAATTTTTTTTTCTAGATCACATAGTACAATCTCTTTTTTTTAAATTCTGATATAAATTGCTATCATTAAATCTACTATTTTTAAATTTTTCATTTATATCATTAAGAAATTTCAAATATTGTGTTTCTCCTTCATAGGGTTCAATGGTTGATGGGCTATTTTTTTGTAAACCTAAATTATTTAACTCTGTATTTTGAAAGCCATTTTTTGCTCTATTATACAGCCAAGTACTTCTTTCATATTCAGGAATGAACCATTGACGTCCAGTGTTTTTAAAAATCCTGTAACCCTTTTGTACTATATTTCCAGCTTTACCTCCGATACCTATGTTTCCAGGAACTCCGTCCAGACCTTCTGGGCCCATCGAACCATTAATAGTTTTAATATTATCGCTTGTGATTAAAATAGCTTGACCACCGTAACCTGGATAACCCCTTAAACCGGGTCTACCAGAATCTCCTCCCGGCGTACCTAATCGAGATATTTCATAAACCCTCGTTGATATTTTATTAAGAGGATGTGGATCTTGAATTACAACCTCTTTTAATACACATAATTTAAATAATTCACTATCACATGGTTTATAATCTATATGAGGATATGCAGTAATCGTTGGTATTTCTAATCTTAAAATTTCTTTACATTGTAACTCATTAAAAACACAATCTTGTTGAATTTCTGAAGGATCAGAATCATTTCCATAAGTACCGTTAAGTCCATCTCCACCTAATAAAAAAAATTAATTTAAAATAAAAATCAATTCATTTTTTCAATGCATTTTGATATCATTAATTATTGGAGTGAATTTTTCGCATGGATTAAAAAATAGCTCATTCAAAGTAATTCAATCAATTCGTTTGTATTGAATTTAGTTAATTAGCCTGTTCTGGGTTTTTTGTTTTATTTATTTTAGAAAAAGATTATACTGTAATAAAGAGTCATAATAGCCACTTGGTATAAAAGCTTTATTGAACGTACCGATAGTCTTAAGTTGTGACTGTAAAAAAAGATTAAAATAAATCAGAGGTTTCTGATACATCGGGGCTCTGTACAGTAAATTTCAATTCGTCATTTCAATTCATTCAAATTACTATAACTTTAGTACAGGAAGTGATAAACCTATTCTGTAAATTGCTACAAAATGTAACAATTTTGCTACACCCGAAAAAATAAGTCTGCAAAACCTCTGTATCTTTGCAAAATTTGCACGCCATTGGAAATTATGCTATATGCAATCTGCAACATTTTTGCAGACTTATATTTTAAGGTGTAGCAAAATTGTTACATTTTGTAGCAATTCACAGAATAGGTTTATCACTTACCGTTCAAAAGTTATTTGAATTTGCATGAATTGAAATGACGAATTGAAACTTACTGTACAGACCCTACATCGGGGGTTTTTGAATTCTGATGACAACTAACGAAAACAAATTTTTATTTTTGTTTATTACTACCCTAAACTCTTGCCTATAACTCTAATGAAAACTGACTGGGAAATCCGATCGGTTTCCATTAGAGTTATAGGCAAGTGTTTACGGTATTATAAACAGGCTTTTTTAAAATATTAAGTTCATTATCTTAAAACGATTTAGCTTACTAAAATATTTACAAAATTAGTACATTATGAGTCATAATTTAAAATTTTCAAGTTTTAAGTTTCAAGGTTAACCAACAGGCTAGTGTCTAAATCTATTTCTATAGCTAGACTGTTTAACGCTTTATTTTTTTTGCAACCAAGTACTTATTATGCTGATATTATGCTTTTAAAGTGATCTCTCAAAAAAAGGCCTAATATTTTTGACGTGCAGCATTTTATACACGAACCGTACCCGTACCCGTAGTGTATTTCTTCTGCATGTTATGAGTCCCTGTCCTTGAACCCAAATATATTTTAACGACATGTCGCTAAAATCGAGAAATTACGTTATTAATTTTAACTAAATATTAATTATATTCCTTCAGAGATGAGTATTTATTCTTTATTCATCAATTAGAATTAGCGAATATTGATCATTTAAAGTTAAAACATATTTTATTAATACAGCTTTGTACCCGAGCTTTTTTTTTACTAAAGTAATAAATTTTATACAATTGAGCAGACTTGTTTACGAGTACCAAAAAACAAGTACAAACGAGTATTTTACGAGTACGAGTAGTACTCGTACTTTTAAATTTTTTTAAGTTAAAAAAAATTTTTTTTGAGCCGAATAATTACCAAATAATGAAAATTTTGCAAAAAAATTTAAAAAAAAAGAAAAATTTAAATTTAAAAAAAAATTTTAAATTGAATAAAAAATTTTCTTCTAAATATTTTATATTTGCATTTATTTTTTTTAAATTAAACTAAGATTCTTTGTTTCTTATTAAGAATTTTAATAATTTAATTTTTGGGACGAGTACTCGCGAAATAAATTTTACAAGTACGAGTAGGTGAGATACTCGCTACTCGTGACGAGTTACTCGTAAACAAGTCTGCAATTGAGTAAAATATTTGAACTAAATTTTATAATCAAATGATATATTTGACTATTTTATCAACAACGGTAGTAGCGTAAAAAACTTTTTTTCTACCTGTATTACCTTTCTTTTCTCATTAAAATAGTTTTTTAATATTTATACTAAATATGATTTTTTTAAGCAGTGTTCAAATCCATCATGCGAGACTTTTTTTTTAAGTCAAAATAAACTTAACATTATCAATTTTCTGGTGATAGACAAATAAGGAAGCAAAAAAAAATTTTATAATTCGGTGTATCTAAAGTTTTACATTTTGTAACAGTTTAAAGCTAATAGAAAATTAGAAAAAAAAAGTTATATCGATTTGAACGAATTAAAAAGAGTGAATTCACAAGAACTTCACAAGTTGAAAAAAAATTTAAAGTGACAAAAATATAACTATTCAAAAATAAAGATTTAAGTTAAATCAAATACCGAGGAGTTTTACCGAATAAAATGTGTGATTAAGTCAAATGATTCCTCAAATGTCACTAGAAAATTTTGATTATTAATTAAATAAAATTGAAGCTCTCTCGAATTAATATACTAATATCGTCGCTGTATCCTTATTAATTTTTGATGGAGTACGGGTACGGATTCTGGATCTGATTGAGTAAAAAAATGAACTTTGACTAAATATGCTACTAAGATCAAGCATATTTAGAAATAAATTTGAAAAATTTTGTACGCTATTTAAAAAAAATTCTTAATAGCTTATCTTATCGAGTTATAGATTTGTTTTATTTTTATTAAAATTTATTGTAGTTAAAAGTTCCCAATAGCGAAAACTTAAAACCTATACAATTTTTAACCTTTGTTAAATAAAAGTTTTATCGAAAAAATGTCAAACTTGACTTTTTCTAGATTCGTATGTTTAAATAAAGCTGTTAAAATAGAGTTATTTGGAGCACTATTTAACTAAGTCAAAAGTATTTTTAGACGTTGAATTTTGATTGAACTTTAAAATAAGCAAAGTTCCGTGCAAGTTGGAGTTTATTATAAAAGATAACTACTGTATTAAAAATATTTGAAAGATTAAATCGTTTTAAATTTAAGTCATACCTGATTGTCCATTTTTACCTACACCTCCAGTTGATATAAAATTTAGGTTTCCTTCATTTACAATTTTATCAGCAAAGATCTTTAAATATCCTGCATTGTAACCTGGCAGACCCGGGAGTCCATCTTCACCACGACCCCTGCTATTTCTACTATCACTTCCAGCATTTACTCTTGGTTTATTATTTGGATAGGGTGGGATTTTTTTGCAACTTAAATCAATAGTGATACTATTTGGTAATAAAACATTTGTTGATATTATTATTAAATCTGGATGTTTTGTTTCATATTTGTCTTCGGATAGTACAAAGTTAATATCAATTTCTAATGAATGAGTTAAAAAAATGTTTATGCTTTTGAGATCTTTTTTTGCTTGAATCTCTAAATTTAGTATCTAAATCACTTATTACTTGACTCATTTTAGCAAAATTTTCTATTAAACGAAATTGCATTTTTTGTATTATTCGGCAAAAACATATTCAAAACTTGTTGACTTTTAAGTTTATTTTTTAAATCGTATATTTCTCTTGAATCAAGTAGTTTAATGGTTTGTTTATTATCTATAAAACTCTCTAAGCTAGCCAATTCCGTGAAAGTATTATGATATGTCATTAAAAAGTTTTCTAAATCGTTAATATCATTAATACTTTGTGCTTTTTTTACTTGTTGGTAAAAAAAATCAGAAATTTTTGCGCTCATTAAATTATCAATATAAATTGAAATATTTTTCATATCATATTCTCCATGAGCTATTATTTTGTCGAATAGATCGTTGTTAATTTGTTTTTCTAAATTAACATCAATCCGTTTTCTATTAAATGTATAGAAATCTTGATTAGGAAATGCATAATTAATATATTCTCTCAATAGTTGATACTTAGTTGAAATTTGTTGTGTAACGGTTTCAAAAATGACATCCCATCTTTTAACAAATAAATTAAGCTCAATATTTTGATTGCCATAATTATAAATATTTTTTAGTTTCATAGCGTAATAAGCACCTTCACCTATATGTTTTATATTATTTACTTTAGTCATAAATCTTTGTATGGTGTCATCAAATATTGATTTAAGTTTTGATTCAAAACTAGTATATTCTTTAATAAATACTTGATTTAATTTTTCAAGTAGAGAACTTAATTTTAAATCTAAATCAATATTAATCCATTTTCTTTTAAAAACTAAATTATTACGACTTCCCTCTGGAATGACTTCCAAAAGAAACTTAATAAAACTAGTTCTTGTCAATAGTTTACTTTGTTGTTCTTTATCTATAATAACAGGATCAATACTCTCTAAAAATAAATCCAATTCTCGTATCTCTTTACCAAATTCCTTTATCTTTGAAATTACTTTGAAGACTAAAATGGTGCCATTATTGAATTCATCAACTTTTAATTTATCAATAAATCTATTGAGATTTTCTATTAATTGCTTATTAAAATCAGTCTCAAATAATTTGTAATAATTTTCTGCATGTATTATTAATTTTGGTATGTAACTTTGCTCTAGTCTTACTCTTAATTTAGCATCGTTCTTTTTAAAATAGTTCAATTTATTAATCATGTTTAGTATTTTGATTTTTTGCTCGTCTCCAACAGGTCCTTTTTTTCTCGGATTTGAAAAAATTTCTACTTGATTATCGGTAATTACTTTTCGGAAAATCAAGTCTTCATTTTTATTTTCAGATGTGCTTACTTTTTTTTCATCATATAAAATATCGTATAATATTTGTTTGATATCGCTCGAAATTTCTTCGTCTGAAGATCCTCGATTTTCAACAAGACTAACAATAATACCAATAGATTTTGATAGATTTTTTGTATCATTACCATCGAATATTCCTAAAAAGGCCGAAAAACCTTTTAAACTATCACGAAATTAACCCCAAATTTTGGACCTAAATTGATAAACTTTTTGATTTTAAAAAATTAAAATTTTTTATTTTAGAAGACTAAGTGCTAACATTAATTAGCTATGTGCGTTTAAATTCATACAAGTCTTGGCTACATAAAAATTTTAATAAATTTTCAATTTATTTTTAAATTTCAAATATTTCTAAATTTATTTTTGCAATTTTTTTAAATTTTTGAAAAAAAAAATTGAAAATTAATTAAAATTTTTATGTAGACACTTTTCTTCTAAAAAAAGTGAAATAACTTAAATTAGATTTTTCTCATGCCAAATATAAAGTGAAAAAGTGCCAGAAATAAATTTGTTTCATTCCAAAAAAAAGTTATATCGTTATGCAATTTTATAACAAAAATTTTTGTAACAATGTGCATATGTAATGGGTTAAGATATTTTATGAAAAAAAAACACCGGAAAAGAAAATAAAACTTTTTTTTTGTTCAGATTAGGTCCCTTAAAAATAATATATAAAATGATAGTTTGTGGTCAATTTAGATTTTTTTATATTTAATTTTCTAATTTTGATATAATTTTGTTTTGCTACTTGACTATATTTTTATTATTTTTAAGGGACCTAATCTGAACAAAAAAAAAGTTTTATTTTCATTTCCGGTGTTTTTTTTTCATAAAATATCTTAATCCATTATATATGCACTTTTTATATGCATATTTGCTTCACAAAATTTTTTCCAAATAAAATAAAAAATTGATTATCACCACATTTTGTAGAGAATTAATTAATTTATTTTTGTGGAAAATTTCAGGAACTTCCAATATTCCTATCAAAAGTTACAAATTAAATTCGGCATTTTTGGCTAATTTGGTCTAAATTAAAAAATGGGTCATTTTTAGTGGTTTTTCCAACATAACTTTTGAACCACTCATGCTATAATTTTTTTAAATATATTTTTAGAAAGAGAAAATGATTTTAAACAAGCTAGTAAGATTAAAAAAATCTAGTTAAATTTTTTTGAGTGAGGACAAATTGCTTGAACAGTTGGATGTAAAGAAGAGGCTGTCAAAACCATAGAATGCATTCAGAAAATAAACAATTTATATGTACAAGACATACTCAGTCAACAATCAGTAAAATTTCATTAGTTGGCGATACTCCTAACATATTTTTTTTCTGCCTCGAAATTTGTGCAGAGCATTATGGTTCACCCGTTAAATTTTTTCTTTTTTATTGATTTATCCTAAGATCATATTTTTGTCACTAGAGCTAAAGTGCTGATCTGCTACAAGGATTTTACGTAAATTTACCTTTTTTTACGTAAAAAAATGTAATTTTACGTAAAATCCTTGTAGCAGATCAGCACTGTAATTCTTTCGTGTTTTAAGTATTATTAAATTTAAATTATTTTATTGATGTAAAAAAAAAAATTGACTTTTATATTCAAATAACGTCACCTAATTTTACGGGACCTTGCGTTAGTGGTCGAAATTCGGCCTCAGCCTTAGCAAATAAATAAATTCTACTGCTATTTTTTAAAATTTATTTTAAAATTAAACAAAAAATAATGAAAGTCCTATTTTGAGAGATTTATACATGCTAGTGAATACAAGGATGTAAAATTATATAGAGGGTTAGGGTTAGGGGTTAGAAAAGTGTCTACATAAAAATTTTAATTAATTTTCAATTTTTTTTTTCAAAAATTTAAAAAAATTGCAAAAATAAATTTAGAAATATTTGAAATTTAAAAATAAATTGAAAATTTATTAAAATTTTTATGTAGCCAAGACTTGTATGAATTTAAACGCACATAGCTAATTAATGTTAGCACTTAGTCTTCTAAAATAAAAAATTTTAATTTTTTAAAATCAAAAAGTTTATCAATTTAGGTCCAAAATTTGCAGTTCAATCCGAAACAAAGTTAACGAAAGCATAAACAATGTTTAAACAGAGCATACACAAAACCTTAATTTTTTAGAGGCTGCAAAAAAGATTAAGTCTTAAAAGGCCCGTCTGTTAAGAGTGTTAGGATGAGTTTAAGAGATTTTATTTTGACTTGAATTTTTATTATTTTTTATGACCTTTCTTCTTTAATTTTATATAAATAAGGGTAAATTGAGTATTCTTAAAAAAACCTTAATTTTTTTTTATTGATCATACGTGCTTTATCAGATTATATTAATTGAAGTGCAAACCAATGAGTAAGTGCAACTTTTGCAAATGCTAATGTAATGGACGTTATATAAATTCATTTTTATGAATTTAGTTTTGAAAATTATCAAATAAAAAATTGATTATTTTAAATTAAAAAAATCTTATAATCAGCATTTTTATCAAGAAAATATTATGTAAGATAAAATGAAAATTTTATATTCAATATGTACTTGGTATACTTGGTATGAAGAGCGTTTCTGTATTCTTCACAATCCAAACATCAAGCTTCACTTTGAAATCGTTGAGATTTTATCACCTCTTCCGTCAATTGATTCCAATAATTCAAAATTCTATTTGTAAAAAAGCCAAATCTAGGTAAACAATTTTTTGCTTGTAAATGTTTTTATCAATATATTTTAAATGGTTTTTTGGTACCCATGAAGTAAAATAATCGACATGAATAGATATTAAAATTTAGCAGTAAATAATGAACTAGACTCTTTATAACATTACGAACAAACTTAAATTATAAATAATAAATTTGCTATAACAATAATGATCTTGATCATAGGCTTAAAATAAACACAATGACATCATGTCAATTCAATTTGATCTAATCTAATCAATAATTAGAACAAAAAAGTGTTATCTAAGCAATTAAGGTTCATACTAATGAACCTTTTAAAATTTTATATTAAATTTTTTTTGGTACACCCTACATTCACTTTTTACGGATAAAAAAAGCCTTAGCTTTGCAACAACAACAAAAAAAAAATCAAATTTATTGCATTTGATTATTAAATTTTTGTTTTTATAACCTTATAATTATTAAATGTATTTTAATCCAAGATTATTTATTATTGACTCCCACGAGACACAATGTTTAAAAATATATAAAGCTTTATTTTTGTGTGTTTTTTATGGCCATTACTCAAACTCTTAAAACTAATTTACCTAGATGTTACTTAATTTTTTTACAGGACGATTCAAATACATTCAAAATAAAACAAAACAAAAAAACAATTTTTTCTTAAAATATCACCTTTATCTTTCAAGTTATAAAAAATTTAATAAAAAGAAAAAGTTTTATTTTTATTTCTTTTTTCGAATTCTAATAATAAAAAAATAAATTGCTTAATTGACAAAAATGTTTGGATAAATAACCATTTGATGAGATGCAAAATTTTGTTTTAAATTAAATCAAAAAATAAAAAAGCTATGCTGTGGGAGATTGTATTCTTTTGTCTATCAGTCTTAATTTATATTTTATTTCTAGTTGAAAAGTCCTATCAACCAGCTAGAAATAATTTCAAATTTCTAACTAAATTATCTATTTCATCATCAACGTCTTCCCTAAGTCCACTTGAGCAAAAATCAACAAAAGATAACAATGAGGAAAATTTTTTAAAACAAATTTTAATCTCATGGTCATCTGTAAACACATCGTTTATGTTTGCTGGTAGTATACTAGAGACATATTTATTCGGTGCTCGTATTATATTCAATACATTATCCGTATGTTTAGGATATTTATTAGCCTTAGTTTTATTTCAATCATTTTTTTACAAATTAGACAAATCTATAAATTCACCATATGAATATATTGAACAAAGATATCCTGGTAAATATGGTAAAATTCTTCGTAATCTATGCACTATGGTCTCATGTATATTTTCATTTTCTTTTTTAACGCTTCATTTATGGGGCTCAGCAATTACTTTAAGTATACTCCTACCAATTCATTTATCACTGTCGACATTCCTCGTAGGCCTAATAAGTCTTTTAATGACATTTTTAACTCACAATAAAAAACAATTTTTTTTTGTACATATTATTCAATTTCTAATTATTTTATTAGCTTTACTAATGGCTATTTTAATTGATTTATTCGAAAATGAACATGGTAAACCAGCGGAATTAATCGATATAGCTAGAGAATATGGTCGACTTAGAATAATAGAGACAAAATTTGATTTGACTACTAAATACACAATTTGGAATCAGGTATTTTCATCGCCCATATCATGGTGTGCATTTCATTGTTTGGTACCTAGTAATTTTAAAAAAATACGCTCAACATCAACAAATTTAAAATCGAAAATTCTCCTCATGTCCAATATACCTTTAATTATAATAATTAACTGTTTACTTGTATTTGCTGGTGTCATGTCATTTGTTCATTTTTATGGATGTGATCCAATTTTAATTAAAAAATTCGATGATAAAAATCAAATAGGTCCTTATTGGTTGATGCAATCATTAAGTAAAAAAATTCCTAGTCTAACTGGTTTGGCTTTTGCTAGTTATATTTTAATTTCATTAAATCAACATTCAATGGGTTTAAGTGCTTTGAAAACGACAATTTTAAGCGATTTATGTCGAGATTTTAAACAAAATAAAAGAATTTCAAGCGAAAAAGTAAATTTTATTTTAAATTTTTTATTAAGTATTTTAAGTTTATCGGGTGCTATGTTGTTGACATATGCTAGAAATTCTCTATTATCTCTATTCTATTTGTTTAGTAATACATTTAATCCGCCTTTATTTGGTCTAATGTTACTCTCTATTTATAATCCAATGGCTAATTGTTTTGGAGCATTGATTAGTTTTTGTTTGAGTTTGTTTGCTAGTGTATGGCTCTTGGTCGGACGTATCTATTTCCTTCACGATCATTCACCTGAATTTGAGCCTAATACATTTTTGTGTGAGAATTCAACCTTACTAATAGATAATTATTCATTTTCAAATGTAACAACATTAACAAGTACAGTACATCCAGCATTTTCTCTTTATAACATTAGCTCATTGTGGTATCCGTTATTTAGTGTCTTATTTATTTTTTTATTTGGAAGTTTATTGAGTTTGATATACTCATTAATAAAATCAAAAATCATCAAAGCTTATATAAAATAAAATTTAAATTAAATAATATTTTTATTATTCCGCCGCCACCACCACCACTACCACCACCAACAAAATATTCTTAAGGCTTTATTTTTGTTGTTAAATTTTTTAACCACGCACAAAAAATATAAATTGAAAATGACATTTCAAAAAGCAACAACACAAATGTAAAAATAACAAAAAAAAAGCGAAAAAAAAAATTCTCATGAGTGAATGAATCTTTATGAGATAATAATTACCAGACAATTTTCATCAAATCAGCTCAAGAATCAAATTAATTTTTCATCATTTATTTTCTGTTAAGTGTTACTGATATAAATTAAACATTTGCCTCAATGGAGTTCTATATTTCTGTTTGCTTTTTTTTTTTAAAGCGAGCTATTTTTTCCATAGTTTAAAATTCAGTCATGAATTTTTTCAGAATTAATTTGTCCTGGAATGATGTTAAATGCTTTTAGAAAGGATATGTATTTTGATTTTAAAGGTTTATAAAATTTCACATCGTTAAAAAGTGATTTATATTCAATACTTATTATGAGAATTTCTACAAAATGATTTATATTCGTTTAGATAATTTACGTAATTAAAAAAAAAATTGCCTCTGATTTTTTCTTTTAAATAAATTCTTAGATGAATTTAAAAAATTATTTTTTTATTTAGAAAATTTAAAAAAAAAAATAGGGCCAAAATAGAAATGAAAAAATTAGCTCTAATATTGAATTTAATTGTAATCATATTCAACTTAATTGTAAGCACATTAGCATTTCCAAAACATGAAATTATTAATGAACCAAGTGAGAATAAAATTCAAATCAATGACAAAAGTATGGCTAAATTATTTGGTTTTATGGATGAAAATATTCATAAATGTCCAATTCCAAATGTAATCGAGAAAAATTATTTAATTTTCAATAAAGACTATATTGAACTTGATCTCAAGGGTCTAATTAAAGGCTGGAGAAAACTACACAAACAAATGATACTTAGATATGGATCTCAAGAAATTGATAATATTCTAAGTGGAAAACAATATACACAAACTTATTCTTATGATACTTTAGATCAAATATTTCATGATGTAAATTCGTATTTGATATGCTTACAATCTCATTAATTTAACTCATTTTTTATTTTATTTATAAAAAAAAATATTTTTTAAAATTTTTTTTTTTAATCAATAAAATTTTCGTTTATTAATAAAAAAAAATAGACAAAAAGTAAAAAAAAAATTATCAAATATTAAAAAAATAAATTGAAAGTTTTAGTTTATTTAGATTTCCCTTATCTAACTTTTATTTTTCCCATGGTTGTACTTCCCTAATTTAAATATTACTTTTCAATTTAATAATTTTTGAGCTAATCAATAATATGACATAATTCGAATGAAGGCAGGTATCGTTTTTCAAATTTCAATTTGCCTAATACTTATAGTAAATTTTATAAACAAATCGTAACAACAACAAAAATACAAAATAGAAACAACAGTGTATTTTCGTAATATAAACGAATATATATATATTTTTTTTTCTTACTTTTTAAAAATAAATTATAATTTACTTTTCAAATAAGCTCATATTTATTTTGTTTATAAAAATAAAAAATTTATTGAGTAGTTATTTAAAATTTTAGTTAGATAGAATAATGTGTCAAAGCGAAACGATATATTTATTTTGTTTTAATTCAATTTTATTTGCTACTTTATTTTACTCGTTATTAAATGTATTCCGTAAGAACTGGCGTTCATTTAGCAATTTGGATAGAAATGTTCAAATTAAATTCATGTCAAATTTAATATCAAGTATTCATGCAGTAGTTATAGTAACATTAATTTGTTTAATTTGTGCAACTGACCAAAATTTTAAAAAAGATAATCTCATGTAAGTAAATGATAATATTTTTCTCCATTATAAAATCAAAGATATAATTGGTTACCCACACTAATGTTACTTTTCAACATGAATGTTTAATCAAAACATGCTCAAAATTTACTTTCTTAATAGCTTTTAAATGGAAATAGATTTTTAAGTTTTGCAAAATTTTAGGCACAGTAAAATTTTTGCTTAAAAAAATTAAATACGCAATTAATTTTACGTTGAGTTTTTAAAGAGTAAATCCTATTTCAAACAAATTTAAAAATATTATTTGAAAAGTCTTTAAAACAATTCAGCATTTAAAAAGTTGCACATTTGTATGTATTTTTGGCGATGTTAAGTTTTGTACCAAATATCAACATATCATTTTTTTTTAATTTCTATAACTTCTGAATTTATGAAAATTTCAAATAATTTAAAAAAGTGTAAAAATAAAGTTTACACTTGATTTATCTTAATTAAAATATTCTAATCATTTTTATATTCTGATATTTTGATATTTTTGATACTAAACTTAACATTGCCTATATTTTTTGAGCAAAAATGAAAATTGAAAAATGAATAAAAATATTACTTTTAATTAATTCATCATTTCAATTCATTCAAATTGATATAACTTTTGAAAATATAAGTCTGCAAAAATCCTGTAAAAATGAAATTTTTTGCACGCTTTTGAAAAAGGTTCTAAATTTTTAGCATGAACAGACTAGCTAAAATTACTTCAATGGAGACCCTTAATCTAATTTTATAAATTTTTAAATAGTTATAGATCAAATGCTTTAATATTAACATATAGTATAACATTTGGTTATTTTGTGTATGATTTTTTTCTTTTAATTTATTACAAAAATGAGCTTTTCGATTGGCAATATATAGCTCATCATACAGTAGGCATGGTTGCTGGTTACACAACTACAGTAAGTTAAATAAACTAAAAAAAATATTTTTAAACTTGTTTTTTTATTAGAATTATGGATATTTTTCATATTTAATGACAGCTCGACTAATTAGTGAAGCATCAACAATATTTATTAATTTTCGTTGGTTCTTGTTGGTATTTAAATTAAAAGACTCCAAATTGTATACTTTAAATGGCATTTTAGTTTTAGTAATATTTGGTTTGGTTAGAATAGTACCAATAATACCATTATGGATGTTATCTATTCAAATGACTTATGATGATGAATATCAGTTAATACCATTAGTATGCAAAGTTTTATATTTTTCATTTAGTGTCGTATTAGATTCATTAAATTTATTTTGGTATTATAAAATTGTTAAAATTTTTTATAAATTTTTATTCAAGAAAAACGACTAAAATTTTTGAAATAAATTTATTTTTATAAGTAATTTATTTTTCTTCTTATCGTTGACGGGTCTTTTCCATTGTAAATATAAAAGACTAAGTGTGAAGAATTTATCAAATATCAAGAAGAAATATATGACAAGAAAAGCAAGAAATATAAACTAATTTATAGCAAGAGAGACAAAGCGTCTTTTTTAATAAAGAGTCGCTAAGACTTTTCGAATATATTCAAGAGAGTGACGTTAGCAACTGAAAGTCCGCTAATATTATTTTGGCGATTTTCACTTTATTTTTATCTTAAAATCTCTGTACAAGTAGATTTCAATTTTTTCAAATTGCTATAAATTTTGAATTGAAAGAGATACATGTCTTCTGTAAAATGCCAAAAAATAGAGATCTGCAACAACTACAAATTTTCGAAATTCTCCGTAAAATTCTAAGTAATTCAAACTTGAAAAATGATAATTTTGAAAAATTTTAGTTACCGAATTACCTTGCTACAAAGTGCATGCACTTAAACCCGAAAACGAAATTTTAGCCCATGCACAAGCCTCATAGGGGCCCATGTTAAATTAACCCTTATTAAAAGAGCATGCGCTAATTTTTGGTTTGTGGGTTTTTCATGTGGGTTTTTTGAATTTACAAGTCGCACTTGAAATAAAATTTCGTTTTGATGCGCCGCACTAAAATACAAACAAAAAGAAAAATTTTTTTTATTTTTATTTATTTTTTCCATAAATATGAATTTCAGATTTTGATGCCGGGACTAAAATCAAAAAATCAAAAATTAGCGCATGCTCTTTTAATAAGGGTTAATTTAACATGGGCCCCTATGAGGCTTGTGCATGGGCTAAAATCTCGTTTTCGGGTTTAAGTCCATGCACTTTGTAGCAAGGTAATACGGTACATGTTAAATTTTTGAAAAAAAAAAATTATAGAACGCAACAAAAAAAATTTTTAAAATTTAAAATAAAAAGAAAAATAGACTGTTTTAGTAAAGGATACTTTTTACAAGATTGGTTTAAAAAAAATCTCTTGATTTCCTAATTGAAAAACAAATTCTTTGAATTATAAAACATTTTTCCCGCTCTCTAGGCGGTGTCTAAAAAATAGTAATTTTTATTTTAATTTAAAATTTTTACTACAGTCGAATCGCTTTAATCGGAATCTTTTTTATTCGAACTTTTCACTATCTGAACTAAATTTAAATAAGACATACCCCTTACTAAATCCGGAAAAATGAATCCAAACTTAATTTTTTTTCTCCCGAAGAGTTCGGATTAAAGCGAGTCAACTTTATTTGGAATTCTTGGCACTGTATCAAACATCTTCATTTACTCAATTTCAAATGATTCAGCTTGGAATTTTTTTTTTTTTTAATTATTGCATCATTAGCCTTGCGTTCAAAAACTTTGTAAGGTAAAAATCCTATATATATTAAAAAGAATCCCCCTTAATAAAGTTACGCACTTATAACTATAATTAATGAAGTTATAACTAAGTTATTTGAGTTATAAAAATATTAGTAACTTTTATGACCAAATGTTAACATTTAAGGTGATTAAAAATTTTTTTTTTCGATTGATGAGTAAATGAAAAAAAAAATATATATATATAGGACCAAAGAAATATTTATTTAATGATTTTTGCACAAATGCGGTCAGAACAAAAAAATGGTTATACCTAAAACGCGGAATACGGGATGCGGAAACCGGAAATTTTTGGCGGAATTCCGCATTAATTTTTTTCATTTTTAAAATTTTTTTTCCGCAAAATAAGTGACTAAAACGCGGAATTTCCGCTTTTTGCAAAATTATCAATAACAAAAAATAAAAATTAATCGAATGTATTCTAACCACACGTAATTTTAAAAACTATTTTTTTCAAAGTATTTTGTACATCCATCACATTTCACCGACTCGCGCTTATTGTCTAAAGTCTACTTTAAGTAACAATACACTTACAAAGAACAATTAAAATGAAAAAAAACTAAAAATTGAGATTTGGGTTTAAGGGCGGGGGCAAAAATTAAGTTTAAAAAATTATTTAAAAAATTAATTTAATTATTTTTTTAATTAAAATTAAAAAATAAATGATTCTAATTTTAAGTGCGGCACTAAAAAACGAAATTTAAGTTTAATATCAATTTTAAAAAAAGATTCTAAGAGATTTTTTCGGTACAAAAATTTTGATTTAAAAAAAAAAATTAAATTACGGCTAAAAAAATTTTATTCTGGTATTTAATATACTCAAAAACTTTTTTTGAAACGAGTTAAAATAATGCATTTGATCCAAAATTTATAAGAACAATTAATAAAACCAATATCATCCACCTCATTATCATCAGCTCAGTCATCTACACCAACAACATCGCCCCTATCATCATCATTAGCTCAAGCATCGTAATCTTATCAAATATCTTCAGCTACATTGTCTCTGACACAAAATAAAAATTCTTTTAGCACAACAATTTATTAAGCGAAAGCCAAAAATAGCTCGGAAGAATACCAAAAAAAGCTTTTGAGTATATTTTTGTTAATTTATTTTTAATTTTTATTATCGGATAATAAAAATTAAAAATATCGAAAGCCAAAAGAATACAGTACAAGATTAAGTTTAAAAAAATCAAAAATTTTTTATTTAAGTCGTGGTTTTATGCTCCATAAATGCAAAAAAGCTTTTCAAAAAAATTTGCCATTGAAATAAAAAATTTTTATTTATTTTTATATGGTCCTCTCAGTCAACATAATATTTAACAAATTAAAAAAGAAGAGAAAGAAAAATTTAGAAGGACTCAATCTTTAAGAGAAAAAAAGGAAAGGAGAATGACCATGAAAATATGTACATGATTTTTATTTTTTAGAATGGGTCTCACGGATGATGAGATTTGCCACAGAGCATTTTAATCTGCAAGTAAAAAAAAATATTTGAAATTTTAAAAGAATAAGCTCGCAAATTTTGCGAGCTAACAAAGCTAGTAAGTTTTTAGCCCTTATCCTTCTAAAAAATTACATTATTGGCTAAAATGTCTCAAAGATGATTCGGCTAATTGTTAAATCAATTGTTAATTTTACAGACAATTCTGAACTTAGTTAACACTCGGCTTAAGCTAAAGTTTCGAAGTCATTTTTGTTGGCTTAAGTCGAGCTTTAAAAAAATTCTAGCTTAAGCCGTGTGCTGAAGACGCTCAAGCCGCTCCAGGAACTCGGTTTTGAAATGATTTCAGAGCGGCTTCGAAACTTGTTAACTTAGTTCAGAATTGTACTGTATATCACCGATTTTCATTTTTCTGAAAACATAAAATTATTCTTCATTATCTTAGCTTTGTTAAGATGTAATTTTCACGCTATATTTTAAAATTTAAAGCATTTTTTACCGCATCAAAATTTATCAATTTTGTTACTTTTGTTAAATTTATTTTAAATGGGAAATTTGTTAAATGGGGAAAATGTACGGTGGGGGAAATGTAAGTAATTTTTAAGGTATTTAATAATTATCGGCGGAATTTTTAATAAAGAAAAAAGATTAGTTAATTCTATAAATACATCTGAGAGATAAATCTGAGAGGCGTTTTTACTTTATTTTTACCACTTCTTAGTTTAATAAATATGTAATATTTTTTTTTTATTGCTAAAAAAAAATTTGCCATAAAGTTTTTAAATGCTTATGTTGATATAAGAACTTTTTTCCGTTTTATTTGCCCAAAATAAAAATATCTCGCCAAAATAAAAAGAATTTTATATGAAAAAACAAATTTATTAATGGTTTTTATTTAAAATAAAGTAATTTTAAAAAATACAAATAAATGTTTAAATTTTTAGTTAGAGAGAAAGAAGAGAGCACAATTAGATTAAATGGTTAAATGAATAAAATTTCGAAAATAAAAAAAAATATATTTTTATGATTTTAATATCTATTCTAGATAATTAAAATAATTTGTTTTTTTTAATTTTTTTTTTAATTAGCTTCGATTTCATCAGTAAAATTGACTGATTTTTTCGATACACTCATTCTATTTAATTGTTTAGTCGTATCGTCTATGTGTATAATGGGTCTTGGTTTTGGTCGTTCGGCATCGACAAGTAAATTTCTAAGTCGTCTACTTGGCTCTCTAAATGACTCTTCAACACGAGCTAACAATTTGTCTGTTTCACATCCAGCCGATTCATAACTTTTTAAATTAGGTCTTTTAAGTACTCTCTTACCTGACCTAGTAAATATCTCCGGTTCGACTGAATATTTCTCTCTTGTTCTCTCAATTCTAGGCAAAATAGCCTGTTCAATTCTTGGTCTTGGATTCAATGTCTCTATGTCATTGTGTAGAGTATTTAATTTGGTATCCATTTCTGATTGAAATTTTCTATATTGACTAACCGGGCCTTTGATATTTTTTTGAGCATCGTCCATGGCATCTACATACAAGTGATCATTTAAATATGTTTCTAAATCACGTGTTGTCTCCAAATCACTCTCATGACGTCGCTTCATTAAATTAACACAAATATCTTGGGATTTTAATCGTTCCATTATATTTTTGTATCGTTGTTCACGAGCTAATTCATATTGTCTTTGTTTTTGCTCTTGTTCCATGTCCCACAACTCAAATTGCTTTAGCAAACAAAAAATTAAATAAAAAAAAAAAATTTATTTTTTTTGAAATTTTTATACCTCTAATTTATTAACGAGTCTTTTTTGTCTGTTCTCTCTCATACGAGACATTCTGGGACTATTATCCAACCATTTAATCTTTAAAACTTGATCGGGATCATAATACTCATAGTAATCATTTAGATATCGATCATCGCGTATTGGCGATTGCGATGATTGATTAGAACGAATTGATTTGGTCTCGTCTAAATCCGAACTATAATATCTAGGTCTTCTAGTCAATGATTCATAGCCACTACGAGGCATTTTTTCTTTTTGTCCAATTAAAAATTAACAACAAAAACAACCACAAAAATAAACTAAACAAAATTGAGAAAAAAAATTTTTTGAAAAATTAAGCTAATTTTTTTTAAGAATATTTGTTGTTTGTTTTTAAATGGTTCCAGTAAAAAATCGACCTCGTTAAAAACAGAAATTTTTTTTCTTTTTAGAACAAAAATCTGCTAATAGTTTTAGTAAGATCAATTTAAAATCGATATACAAGAAATAACCATAAGCTTATATAATTAAAACATGGGATTTTAACTCTCTTTTTTTTAGTTGTTGTTGGTTGTTGTACCTTAAATCTAAGAAATAATTTTTTTTATTAAAGATATAGCTTCAATATTTTTTCTATATTTTTTTTATTCGTTTTGCTTGTATTTGAACTCAAAACATAAGCAACTCTCAAGTAATTTACGCAAAAAAAAATATAATAGAAAAAGCTCAAGAAATAAAATTAATCCAAGGTAGAGTTGCAGGATAAGGATAGATTATTATTTTTTTGTTTTCTAATTATAATATTACAAGTATTTTATTTGGAAAAAGTTCAATTTATTATAATCAATTCAAGTTTGCTTTTTCTTATTTTTTCAGAATCCTCTTGGTTAAGTATTATTAGTATTACTACTATTATAAGATAATTCCAATAAGAATATAAAGAAAAAAAATTGATGAAATTTGAGATTAATTTAAAATGTATAGATAGAAAAAATGTTGACTTGATTTCTTGCAGCTTAACAACAACAACAACAACAAAAAAATAAAGTATTGATTTGAGTTTAAGGATTATCAAATCAATTTGTATTTTTATTATTGTTAAAAATTGCCTTAATAAGCTTTTTATTTCTTAGAAATTCGATACAAGGCAACACCAACACCAACAATAACAACAACAACAACAATAACGAATAAAATTTGAATTTAGTCTTTACTAATTCTTTAAAGAAATGAAAGATTGGAGAGCAGTCCAAAAAGTAGATTGGCCTTAAACTTTATAATAATAATGGAATTTATATAACATCGCAACAACACAGAAAAAAAAATTTACTAAAAATTAGAAATTGTAAAGCAAATCAATAAAAATATTTTTCAAAGATATTTTGATTGATTATTTTCTTTGTGAGAGTTGAGAATTTTTAGAGAAGAAAAATAATCAAAAAGAAAAAGTTAAAATTAATTTCCTACTGGGTGTAAAATTGAATAAGATCTAATTTTTAAATCTTTTTTTCATGCATACTTCTTTAAGCGTCTAAAAAATCATCTAAATTTAATTTAAAAGAAATTGATTTATTTAAAAAGCATTTACTAATAGATAAATTTTTGCCATTGTTTTTCGATCTAAAGGCTAATCTACTCCTAGACTGATTTATTGATAGGTAGATAAATTTTTTTTTTTGTATTTTTCAACAAGTATGCATTGAGTGTGGAAATATTTGAAAAAGTCGAAATTTTTTTTTTTGAAGTATTTATGGTAAAAAGTGTACCAAAATTTAGCTTTTTTGAAATTGACAATCTTCTATTTGTGATTTGAAATAAACTATGAAATACTTTATAACTTGGATTTTATATAATTTAAAAAAAAAAAAAAATTTTTAGCGTTATTTTTCTTTTCTTAAAAGTGAGTAAGCAGCATTTACAGTCTGAAATATTTTTATGTGTTCTTCTTGTTTATGGTATTTTAATGCAGTAGCTTTAAGTTCTTAATCAGTGCAATGTTCAGTTAAGACAAAAAAAGAATATGTTTTTGCGGTTACTTCTTTTTTATTTGAGTACACTTTTTACTTAATGAACATTCAACTGGACCTCTTTCTTATCTTCAATGAAAATTAATGAAGCTATTTTATCTCCTAGAAAATAACTTCCTATTGCTCCAACAATACAAGCTCCGGCAAATTCCAATTTGACCTGTAAATAAAAAAGAAGAAAACCACTTGGATGCTCCATGACTTAATAAATTTGATAATCCTATACAACCAATCAATTTATTCTTTATAATTATATTCATATTCTAAAGGACCAAGTTAAAAAAAAAACATTAGGTTGAAATAGAATAAAACATATAAAAAGAGAAAATCAAAAAGAAAAAAATTTTTCTCAATAAAAAATATTCTAAGTTAAATGATAAACTTTTCACGTCGACTAATTCCTAAATCATCGATATTTTCGCGAAATAATTTGATTATAAAAACAAAAATTTAAATTTAAAAATTTTTAAAAATTTAATTTTTCTAAAAATACATCTTTTTATAAGTTGAATAATAAATTTTGTTTTTAATATTATATATTTATATTATTTTTTTTAAATTAAACAAAAATTTTAATTTTTCGTCGAATTTTTAGGATCAAAAATGCTTTACACTGTAAATATTTAAGGTGGAAATTTTTCTTCATATATGTGTATAATAAGTTAACCACATATATGAGAAAAATTTTACTCTTAAAAGTGGAAATTTGAAAACCGATGAGCAAATGAATTTTCATAAATGAGAAGAAAATTTTTTATAAAATTTTTTATTTTCATTTTTGAGAATTTTTTTAAACATATATGTGGCTAACTTTTCATACACATATATGTGGAAAAATTTCCACCTTAAATATTTACAGTGTATGTTTTAT
The DNA here is from genome assembly GCA_002922825.1 of Brachionus calyciflorus. Lineage (NCBI taxonomy): Eukaryota > Metazoa > Rotifera > Eurotatoria > Ploima > Brachionidae > Brachionus > Brachionus calyciflorus. The sequence goes on from NTPY01000391.1 coordinate 106,015, forward strand.
TCACATTTCTAAAATTGTAATTTTTGGGAGAAATCAATTTATGTTTTATTCACATTTTATATGTTTTTTTCTACCTCATCCAAAACATTAAATAGAGATCATTTCATCAACCACTAGAAAGAAAACATTTAAAAAATTAAATTAAAAATTTGATGTTTAATTCTTTATTTGACCTTCAAAGCTTTTTTAAGTTTTACAATTCAAGTAAACTAAATTTCTTTTATTTTAAATCACTCTGGTTTTTTAAAATTATTTTTTTGCATAAAAAATTAATTTTTTATTTGTCAATAAATAATAGCATAAAAGTTGGTCCTAGATATTTGGCCAAAATTTAGCTACTTGAACTAACAAGAGTGTTTGTAGAAGTAGCCATTTATTTAGTAATTTTGGTTCCTCCAGTGGCGAATAACGCAATGGCTGGTGAGCTTATATAGTATTTTGACTCTTAAATCCAATTTGTTCTATACTTGTTAGATTAACTCCACTTCTGTGTTTATTATTAAACGCGGTGACCATTTCTTTTATGTTAGTATTAGTGTCTGAGAATTTCATTTGATATGAAAAGAAATTTTGATTTTGATCAACAAAAACCAATTCTGAATATTGACAAGTTCTTTACCCATTGGGAATAATACCTAGACCATCTTCTTCATATCTCTAGCACTTGTAATAATTTTCGAAGCCATAAACTCTTCAAAAGCTATACCCAATAGAATATTTTCATTTTGACTCTAATTGTGCATAAGTTAGATTTTATTTGACTAATTTACAACTATAAAACTCTCTTCTATAAACTAAAAACCATTCAAATAACAATAATAAATTAGTTATGATGTACTTAGCACATGAAATAAACTTTTTGGTCTAATTAAAAATAGCCCTTAGAAAATTTGTTTTTGAATTCATCATTTATTTTACAGAATTTAACTTATAAACTTGAATTTCATATCTTTAACAATTTCAAATTGCTTCAATAGTCTCGTTGAATTTGAATTTTTTGAAAAATTAAAAATGATTTTTATGTCGCAGTCATGTTTGGTTTCCCATAAATATGATCACACAAAAAAATGTCCAATTTTTAGAAAAATTTTGAATTTTGGTGATCTATCAATTTTTAATTAAAAAATGTCCAGAAATTTTCTTAAGCTTATATAATTTTTTTTTCGAAAAATACTTTTATAAAAAAAATTGAAAATTTCTATCTAATCTGCTAGTTAATTTACTTGACAAACTTTAAACTAAAACCATTGAATTTTTTCAAATAAAAAACTTATTATTTCAAATTGATTTCAAGTCAATTTAATTGTTTCAACCTCAATCTTGAACTCACAAAATATTACAATCAAAATTTCCAAAAATTCGTGCAATTAGCGCACACTCACTTACACACACCAATTCCATTAAATTGAATTTAATAAATAATTTGCAATCTATACTTTATTATTCAATTCATATAAATATATATATACCTATATATTTAATGCTTTCTATATATTTACATATATTTAAATTTAATTTGTGCGTGTGCTTTTTTTAAATATATTTGAAATTTGCAGTCGATTTCAATAAATAAATTTCTTTTTTTTTTTTGAAGCATAATTTGAAATACGAATATAATGTTAATACTTCTCAATCACATTACTTTTTTTTAAAATAAAAAATCTGTTTTTATTTTTTTTTATTGCATTCATTTCATAATTTAAACTTTTTTTTTGTGTTGTTATTTTTTTTTTTAATTGAAAGCTTTTTGGACACGATTTCTTAATTTTTTAAATTTAGAATCTCATTTAATGATCTGACACAAATGATTCAATCTCAAACTCAACAGCAACAACAACAACAACAACATCAACCACTAACAAGAGTTTTTATCAATAGCCCAATAACGACTTTAAATGGCACTAATCTAAAATACATTTGTGAAGTATGTGGAATTTTATTTCAAAATATAGACTCTTTAAAACAACACTTAAAAATTCATGGTGATGTTCAACATCAACAACAACAACATCATAAATCAATTATAAGTCTTGCTAAACATAATGGTCTAATTCAAACAATTAAAAAAAAAACAAATCAACCAATTATAAGTATACCTCAATCAATGACTGTTTTTAATCTCAAAGACATTTCGTCTAAATTGGTCAACAATAATTCTCAAATATCTCAACAACAACATCAACAACAATCACAAACAACAACAACAACAATTCAAAGTCCACCAATAATCACATCACCCATAGTCAAAAACGAAATTAAAAAAGACGATTCCAATCAACAACAGCAACAACAAAATCAAACTGTTTTTCAATTGGAAGAACCAATTAATTTTTTAGATTTAAAAAATGAACAATTTTTAGAATTGTCAACGCCAAATAGTAATCAAGATATTAATAATAATAATAATTTTAATAATTTAGCTGCATTGCCTTATCATTATTCAGAAATAGATAATATTTATATATGTAATTTATGCAATTGTACATACGATTCACTACGTAGTATTAAAGCTCATTTATGGAAGCATTCTGGACATCATGAATTGTGCTATCCAATTCATAAAGATTGTAATATTAGTAGCAGTAGTAGTAGTTCTTGTAGTGGTTCAAATAATAATAGTCATAGAATAGCTGAGACTACTGGTAAGCCAATAGTCACATTAAAAACAGAACCAACAACACGTAAAACAATAAGACAAACTTTACAAATTCCACAACATGTAAATTCTGACAATCAAACTCATCAAACAGGTGGTAGTGGTGTTGGTGTTAATGTGAATGGAGGTGGTGGTGGTATTTGTAGTGCTCTTTTAGAAGTAATTGAAAAATTACGTGAAACAGAGACTTTACAACAACCATTATTATCGAAACGAAAACGCAAAACCAATTTGCAAACAATTAACAAAGAGCCTAAAATACGCAAAAAACGCAAAACAACACAAAAAGTAAATCAATTGATTCAATTACAAGACGAAATAAATCTAAACAATTTAAAACAACAAGAAGTTATAAACAATATTTTAAATAATCAAAATACAGAATGTACAATTGAGACAACTGTTGTAAATAGTTTATATGAGGATCAAGATACTTTACTTAATAAATTAGTAAATCAACAACAACAACAAGAAGAACAACGACATGACATTAATGAACACCAAGAGCAACAAAAAGAGCAAAAAATTTCCAAAATTGGCTTTTTTTGCCAAGAATGTCAAGTCTTAACAAATTGTTTAAATAAACATGTTTGTACAATAGGAAAAAATGATTTATTAAACGAATGTGAATTCGATCATTTTTTATGTCATTTATGCAAAAATGAAAGTGAACGTGTAGTAGGAGTAGGAGACGAGGAGGGTATGTATGAAGAATATGAGTCTAAATGGTATAAAAAATTCGACAATTTCGAGTCATTAAAAACACATTTTAATTTAAATCACACGACTGAGTCTATGGATTCACCAACGACACCAGCATCGCCTTGTCTTAACATAATAAATCAAAATAATTCCGAGTTGCTTAAACTCTTGGAATTATTAGCTAATAATGATGGCAATGAACAATATGCATGTGGTTTGTGTTTGTATGTTTGTTATCATTTACCATCATTAAAGTCTCACATGTGGTCTCATGTAAAAAGTGAAAAATTCGATTATACAATCAATACTGGAATTATAAATGCAGCATTGGACTATGAGAATAAGCTAAATCGTAGTCTAGCATTAATACACAATTCAATTAAATTTAGGAAATGTTTTAATTCAAGTTGTGATGATTCAAAAGAGGATTCATGTGATTCGATTGGATCATCCGATTTGGACGATTTAAATTTTAGTTTAAGTAAAAAAATACAAATGACTTTGGACATGATTAATTTTAAAGACATTGAGAATAGATATAAACATGAAGAATTGGAACAAAAGCAGCGACCAGAGTCTTGTATGGTTGCTTTTAAATGTTCCAAATGTAATTTTGAAACAGTAGATTTATGCTTTTTGAGAATACATAAACGAAATCATTTTTAACAACAAAAAATTAGGTTTATCTCTTTTGTATTGTTTTTAGTTTATTGTTTCATTTTGGTTTGTTATTGCTCATATTAGTTTTGTCATTACCAGTGATTTTTTGTTTAATTTTTTTTTTTTAGTTTTTTTTTCTTATTTTTAATTTTATTTTTCAACAAAAAAAAAACCAACACAAAATAAAGAAGTATTAGTATTAACCAATTTTTATTTAATTTACTTTTGAAATAAAGTTAATTTTAATTAAAACAACTTAAAATTTTTTAGTCTTTTTATTTTATATTGGGTGCAAAATTAAAAAAAAAAAATAAATAAAAAGTATTTTTCCATTTGAGTACGGGTTTACCCTACAAACACACAAAACTGTGTTAAGATAAAATCTTATTCTATCTACAGTATTTACCAAAACTAAGAGTAACAACAGTTTTATTACAAAATTTTAAAGTAATTTAACCAATTTAAAGTTGTTATAAATTTTGAGTAAGATTAATCAGATTCAATTTGACTAAAATTTCTTGGTGGTGGTCGTTCAGGTGCTTGTAGAACATTTATTCTTTTATAAATTTCTTCTTTTTTTTCAATTTTATACCATTCCTCTTTTTTTAAAAAGCCCTTGAAATAAAAAAAATTCTACATTTATAAATTTTTATAAAAAGAAAATAAAACATACAATTAAATAAAGACCAGATGATATTAATAGAAATAATCCTGGTAGAATAGTTGATAATGTTAACAAACAAGGAATACTCAAAATAAAATAAAACAAGCTTCTTGGAAAATAATTAGTGTACAAAAATCCGAATTTAGAGTATAAATTTGCCAAAATGTGCTGATATGGTCTTGAATGTGTATTGTGTGATACATTTTGAGAATTATAAGGCTTTGCACTTTTTGGATATTCAAAAACAAAAACCAAAACTCCAATTACTCTTTAAAAATTTTTTTTAAATTTTATTTTTTCACATATCACTTTCTCGATAACTTAAAATTACATCGAATATATTCCTATAGGCCACCATGTATACTTTCCAATAATTGACATTAAACCACCAAGAAATAAAACTTGATAATAATTTAAAGTAAAATAATTTTTTTTTACTTTTTTTTGTGAAATGTACTTGGTACAGTCCGAATGGCTTGTTCATTAGCAAAAGATGACCATAAGATACTAGACATTATTTTTTCTTTTACAATCAAACAACAATAACAAAAATTTGTATTAATAAAAAATTTTAAATTAAAGAAATATTTTATTATTAATATTGTTCATAGGGAATTATTTATAATTTATGTTTAATAAAATGCTTAAACATGTTTAAGAATTTAAGGCAATAGGAATAATAAATTCAGCTAAAATATAAGCAATTAAGTTTTGCATTTACGATAAAATTAAAAAAATTGTTTATTTTTAAAAAGCTAAATTTTTTTAAATTTTCAATTTGTTTTTTCAAATTAAGATTTAAGGCAAAAAAAATGATTTTTTTGCAAGAAAAATACAATACATTTTTTGGTTATTTAGGTTTGTTCATATTTGGTTATAGCATTTTAAAATTAACTTTGAAGCTCTTTAATAATATTGGGACATTTTTCTTGGGTATTGGTTCAGTTAATTTAAAAAAGTATGGTTCATGGGCCGTTGTTACTGGTTGTACTGATGGCATTGGTAAAGCATATGCTGAAAAGTTAGCTAAATTAGGCCTCAATTTAGTACTTATTAGTCGTACTGAAGAAAAGCTTAGAAATCAAGCTAATGAATTAAAAGAAAAGTATTCAATTGAAACTAAAATAATAGCTGCTGATTTTACCGAACAAAGTTCAATTTATTCTCATATTAAACAAGAATTAAATGGTTTGGACATTGGTGTTTTGGTTAATAATGTTGGTGTAGCTTATGCCTATGCTGAATATTTTGATGTCTTTGGCCAAAATGAAAAAACTGTTAGTGATATGATTAATTGTAATATAACATCTGTTACTAAAATGACAGCTATGGTTCTACCGTCAATGCTTGAAAAACGAAAGGGTATAATTGTTAATAATGCGTCAGCGAGTGGTCGAACTCCAGTTCCATTAATTTCTGTTTATTCAGCATCAAAAGCTTATGTTGACTTTTTTTCGCGAGCTTTGAATCAAGAATATAAAACAAAAGGAATTATAGTTCAATCTTTATGTCCTTATTTTGTATCGACTAAAATGACAAAATTGAAAAAGAATATTTTTACTCCGGGACCAGATGAATTTTCATCATATGCTATTTCAACCATTGGCTCACAATCGGTAACCAATGGTTGTCCATCTCATAATTTACAAGTATTTTTTTATGTCAGGTAAATTTTTTTAATTTAAATTATAATTTTTTTTTGTTTATTGCTAAAGGGTTGGTTTATGGAAGAAGTTTTGCCTATTTCAATTGGTGAAAGTTTTATGATGAATATAATGCAAAAAGCGAGAACTACATCTTTGAGAAAATTACAAAACAAACAACAAACAAAAAAAGACTAAAAAATAGCAAAAAATAAATTTTTCAATAAAATTAAAGTCTCTTTTTATTATTGATTTGTGTTTAATCATGTGATTAAATGAACAAAAAAAAAACAAAAAGATCTGGATATTTTGATGACTTGTCATTATATCTTCCATGCCATACTTACTTTAAAATCTTGCCCTAACTAAGAAATTTGAAATTTTTTTAGCGAAATAAAAAAAGGAAATGATTTCTTTTCAAAATAGTGAATTTATTCCAGTTTGCTTTGCTTTTTTTATTCTATATCAAATATTGATAATTACACTTAAAAGCTATTGGTCACTATTTCAAAGTCTTCCAAGACATAAACAACTTGATTTTGTAGTTCGAATTATATCTACTCTACATGCCATTGCAATTTTTTCAATAGCCAGTTACATTTTAATTACCGATAATAAAATCTATGAAAATAAACTCATGTAAATTGTTTATTAAGTAAAGATTTAAAAATTAACTTATTAATTTTCCATTTTATTTTTTAGTTATAGGTCAAATGCGTCTGTTTGGCTTACAAATATTGCAATTGGATACTTTATATATGGTATTTTTATTAAATATAATTTTAAAACTTATTCCAAAATTGTTGTTGTTTTTTTTTGTTTAAATTACTTTAAACCAAGATACATGTCTAATGTTTATATACAAAAAAGAATTATTCAATTGGCAATATTTGCTTCATCATTTAATTGGAATAATTTCAAGTCTAGTAATTAAAGTAAGAATTAAATTAACAAAGAAAAATAAAATTTTATTTTGAATAAATTTTTTTGCTTTTTGAAAGTATTTTGGTTATTTTGGTTATATTGCAATAGTAAGAAGTTTAAGTGAAGCATCGACATTATTTATAAATTTACGTTGGTTTTTATTAACATTAAAATTAGAAGATACAAAATTATACCTATGGAATGGAATTGTTGTGGTTTTAAGTTTTGGTCTAGTGCGTATTTTGGCTCTATATCCAATATGGATGAATTTTTTTGAATGTTTTTCACATAAACAATGGAATTTAATTCATTCTTATTTCAAAATTTTATGTGTTGGTGTAACTGTACCACTCGATATGTTAAATATCTATTGGTACTCACGTATAATTTCAATTTTATTCAAAAAATTTTCTAATACCAACAAAAAAGTTTAATATTATTTAATAAAATAAAAAACAATCAAATCTTGTATAACTTGCAATTTAGTCAAAAAAAACTTGTGATAATATTTTTAAAAGTTTTTCGATCCGGACACAGGCTAGTGCCCTTAAGTTTACAAGGACCGACCAAATCCGTTTATTAAATAAATTTTTAAAGTTTTAAATAAAGTTAATTTTTTTTTTGTGAGCTAGGGTAATGATGATTTACTTAATATAACACAAGTCGTAATTTATTTTCTTACCTATCACAGACTCGAACTCACAACCTTATTTGCCAAATTGACTTTCACCATCCAACGAGCCAACCAAATGAGCTATCGCCTTAAAAACTTGTGAAATTAATTTTTACTTTAAATAAATGATCAACTAAAAATAAGTAAATCAATTTCGCCAACACGTCACTCAGTTCTAAAATTGAAATTTATATTAAATTGATAAAAAATAAAATATTTTTTTTTCGTCAGATTATTTTCATTTCAAATTAATGTGATATTACAAAAATAAAATAAAAAAAAAACATAGATAACATAAAATAGAAAAAAATTAATAATTTTCTTAAATTTTGATTTTACGTCTAAAATTTTCCATTTTGAAAATGGATAGAAAAACTTTTCATGTTTCGGAAGATTCCGACATAAAAATAAAAAAGTCTAAGAGTCGAAAATTCTTTAAAAAAAAGTATTTGATTATTTTATTAATGATTATAGTCGCTATAGGACTTATTGCCTTATGTATTTATATATTTTTGCCAAAGAATAAAAATGTATTAACAACAACAACAACTGTTAACACTCTTTCTTCTACAATATCAACAAGTTTTTCGTCTTCTTCTTCTTCCTTACAGACAACAAATTTATTTACTAGTTCATCTTCTGATTTAATAACAACCAACTTTGATGACGATTGTGTTGTTAATCAAAAATTAATTATTGAAAATGAACGAATAATTGAAGGCTCAAATGCAATGCCTCATAAATATCCTTGGTTAGTATCCTTAAGATATATATCAAAAGTAAATGCATCGCACATATGTGGTGGAAGTATTTTAAGCGATGAATGGATAATAACAGCCGGACATTGCATAAGATATTTAGATCAAGTTCAAAATGAAAAATATTTAATAGTTACTGGTCTACATTATTTAAATGAGTATAACTCATCACAAGTTTACATAGTCGATAAAGTATTTACTCCTTATAATTCTAGTTATCTTTATAAAGATGATTTGGCTTTGTTAAAATTAAAACGAAAAATTCAATTTGATAATTTGACATCACCAATTGAAATAAGTAATAAGTCTAGTGATTTTTTTTTGAATAAATGTCTTGTCACTGCTGGTTGGGGCTCAATAAGTACAACTAATCAATTAATCTTACCAGATGAATTACAACAGACTTTTTTGAAAATAATTAATACTGAGGATATATGCAATAGAAATGGTCGATGGCAAAAAGATTATGTTTTTTGTACAATGTCACCATCATCGGATAGATATACAATGATTTGTTTGGGTGATAGTGGTGGACCATTAATGTCATTTGATAAAACAAGTCAAAAATGGTATTTAGAAGGTCTAGTCTCTTATTTGACTACAACTATGGAAGATAATAAACAAAAATGTCTTGCCAATTTGCCTGGTTACTTTACTAAAGTCTATCAATACAAAGAATACATCAATCAAACTTTAACTAATAATTAAATTATTTTGACTTGATTTTACTTTACTCAAAAATTGAATTAAGTTTTGCTTTTGCTTCAATTGAATTTTAGAAAAAAAAATGAGACCATGAATAAACATGTCAAAAATGAAAAATTATAAAAAAATTTTTTTTTTCACTTTTTTGCAATTTTAATTTGTAAAAAAAAGTATTTCGATCACTCTATCACATTTTTTTCTTATTTTCAATCACTAAGCAAATTTTTTAAAATAAAAAATTTTTGTTGAAGCGTAGATTAGAAAAAGAAAAAAAAATGATTTTTAAAGATGAAAAATGCAATACGTTTTTTCAATATTTAGGTCTATTAGTATTTGGTTATACTGTTATTAAAACTAGTTTGAGATTATTCAATAATATTGGGACATTTTTCTTGGGTATTGGTTCAGTTAATTTAAAAAAGTATGGTTCATGGGCCGTTGTTACTGGTTGTACTGATGGCATTGGTAAAGCATATGCTGAAAAGTTAGCTAAATTAGGCCTCAATTTAGTACTCATTAGTCGTACTGAAGAAAAGCTTAGAAATCAAGCTAATGAATTAAAAGAAAAGTATTCAATTGAAACTAAAATAATAGCTGCTGATTTTACTGAACAAAGTTCAATTTATTCTCATATTAAACAAGAATTAAATGGTTTGGACATTGGTGTTTTGGTTAATAATGTCGGTGTCTCTTATTCACATCCAGAATTTTTTGATGTCTTTGGCCAAAATGAAAAAACTGTTAGTGATATGATTAATTGTAATATAACATCTGTTACTAAGATGTCTGCTATTGTTTTGCCAGGTATGGTCGAGAAACGTAAAGGTGTTATTATTAATAATGCCTCAGCCAGTGGTAGAATTCCGTGTCCTTTACTCACTGTTTATTCAGCATCAAAAGCTTATGTTGACTTTTTTTCGCGAGCTTTAAATCAAGAATATAAAACAAAAGGAATTATAGTTCAATCTTTATGTCCTTATTTTGTATCGACTAAATTGTCAGCAATGAAAAAAAGTTTTCAAGCACCAAGTCCAAATGAGTACGTATCAAATGCCTTAGCTACTATTGGCTCTCAATCGGTAACCAATGGTTGTCTATTACACAATTTACAAGTAATTATTTTGATTAATAAAAAATTGAGTAAATTTTTTATATTGAATATGAAATAAAAAAAAAGGGTTGGTTGTACGAGGATGTCATACCTGGTTCATTATTTGAAAAAATTCAACTTAATATGATGCTTGGTACAAGAGCTAGAGCTTTGAAAAAAGCAAAGAGATTACAAGAACAACAAAATCAAAAAAAAGATTAAAAAAATTTTATTTTTTATTTTTAAGAATATTTTTTAACATTTTTTGTTTCAAACAAAAATTTTAGTCTTAGCTTCAATAAAATTGACTTAGCCTCAATTCACTTTTTCTTATTTAAACTGTCTTAAAAAGACAAAAATTCTTTATTAACCTTCGAAAAATACTCTGCTTTCTGAAGACTTTGATAGCAACGACCATTTTTGTTGGGTTACCATAGTGTTTATTTTTTTTTTTTCAAAAGTGTATTTTATTTAATAAAAAATTATTTTGGTCAAAGGTCGTTAATTCCCCTTTGTTAAATAATATTAGTAAAGTTAATGGGCTACCAAACACTTTTTCGTTCATTTTGTACATATCTTCTAAACGATTTTCGATTATTGTTATTGTGATTCAAAAAATCAGATGTTGTAGTTGTCGTTTGATATTTGCTTTTATGTATTTCTTTTTTATTTCGTTTATTTGACAAAGCATACAAAAAGGGATTCATTGTCGAATTAAAATAGCCTAACCAAAGTGTAACTGTAAATACTTCATTGCTAACACAATCTTCACATATAGCAACAATTAAAAAAACTATAAAATATGGTAGAAAACATATAGTAAAACCAATAACTATTGATGACAATTGCTTAAATGCTTTCTCTTGTTTATTCATAAAACCTTTTCTATTTAGTCTATTTATTTGTTTTTTATTTTGATTCAAAACTTTATCCAATTCGTGAATTCTTTGTTTAACATTATTATTATTGATTGTTACATTTTGTTCTAGTTTAGGTAAACGATAAAAAAGTGGTGACATTCTACCATTCATTGATTCTTGATTATTTTCACTTATGGACGGCTGTATGAATTTACTATCACGATAAACAAGACGTTTTATTTTAACTGAATTGTCCGGAATGCGACGAACAGCTTGTAATTCGGTTAAAACAGAACGTATTTTATTCGAATGATGATGTGGATCAATACCAAATTCACTACTATTACTATCATAATGACATTTGGAATCACTATTTATTTCTTTTTTATTTAAGTCTTTTAAATTTAAATTCTCAACTGATTTAGACTTTTTGAAAAAAGAATTATTTTTTTTTAAAACATCATTATCATTATTATTGTTTATAATTATAAGATTTAAATTGTTTATTTCTTTAATCGATGTGAATATGTTTAGATTTAGTTTGGAATTTTTTTTAGGAGGAAATAAAGATTGTCCATCGCCTAGAGCTAGCGAATAAGACTTTGGCTTTGATTGATTTAGAATAGTTGAGCTATGTGGCATTATTGCTGAATATTTCATTATTGGATTACGATAGCGTTTATGTATGACTATATAAATTTTAGTATTTATAGCAATCATTGCAATCAATGGTATATAGAAATTAATAATTGCCGTAGTTACTTTAAAAAGTATATTTTTATCATATTCTGTATTACACTTGTCAATTGGATTCATTCGAATACCATTGTTGAAAAAATAAGGCCAACCTGTTATTGGTAATAACCATAACAATGAAATACTCCATGCTAGACCAATCATAATTAAGGCTCTTGATTTAGTACGTTTACCTAAGTATTCTAATGGTGATGTTATTGACCAATAGCGGTCTAATGATAGAGTTAATAAATTTAAAATAGATGCTGTACTAGCCGTGTAATCAGCACTTAACCAAATTAGACAAACTGGCAATGCTTTAAATAAACAAAAAATTAAAAATAATGTGAAAAAACAAAAAAATTTGAATTATTTCAATTACTCATTGTCCAAACTTCAGTTATGGCATATAGGGTTGCTACAGGCATTACAAATAAACCAACAATTAAATCGGCAAATGCCAAACTCATTATAAACAAATTACCAACCTTAGATCAAAAAAAAAATTTAATTTAAAAAATTTTGAATTCAAAAATTTAACAAATTAACGAGTATAGGCATACAGTGGTAGTGATTAATTTTTAACGTGAGGTCAATTAACGTCAAATTATTCATCCCTACCATTCTTTATTAAAAAAGCGCTTTGTCTTTGCTCTTGCTTCAAATTAGTTTCTTGCTTTTCTTTTTGTATTCTTTTAAGATATTCAACGAATTATTCTACAAACTTAGTTTATTATTTTTACAATGGAAAAGAGTATGCCAGCAATAGTATTTGAGTAAAAAATATTGGCTCTGTACAGTAAATTTCAATGTTTTCAATTCACTTAAATTGCTATAACTTTTGAATGGAAAGTGGTAAACTTATTCTGTAAATTGCTATAAAGTGTAACAATTTTGCTACACCCGAAAAC
>NTPY01000391.1:119120-140007 GCA_002922825.1 Brachionus calyciflorus
ATTTACAGAATAAGTTTACCACTTTCCATTCAAAAGTTATAGCAATTTAAGTGAATTGAAAACATTGAAATTTACTGTACAGAGCCAAAATATTCAAATTTAAAGACTCATAACTTCTAAATGGAACACCAGTAAATAATCCAATTTTTGTTTAAGTTTTTTTATAGTTATAAGCCGATAAGGATTTCGGTTGAATCTTGGACCAATTTTAAACAAAGCTTTTCATTCTTAATTAGCTAAAATACTGAAAAGACTCAGTAGTAACTTTCGAACCCTACAGAATTACCTAAATATTAGTTGGTTTAAAAAAAAAAAACAAGATCGATATTATAAATTATATTAAAAATTTTTGACAAATATTATAAAATAAAAATCACGATTTACATTTAGAAAATTGACTTGGCATGTCAACAAATATTTTCTTTTTATCCAATATGTTCAAATAAATTTAAAAAAAAAGAACATGTCAAAATGCTCTTTATTTGTCCAAATAAATATCGTTAAATCAAGTTGAAATTTTAATACTTAATATTTTACAGTGCTGCTACGATACAGTGTTTTTAAGAAAAATTACCATAAATTACGTGAATTCTTAAAGTAAAAAATTGAAAAATTATCAGAAATTACCAGATTTTACGTAATTTTTTGTAAAAAGTAAAAGATCCAGATTTCTAGAAAAAATAGTAAATTCCGTTATTTTTTTTACTTAATTTATTTACCTTTTTTTACAAAAATTTTACGTAAATTTACGTAAAAAATTTAAATTTAATTTTTAAAAATTAGAAAAAATTCGGAAAATTTACTATTTTTTATAAAAATCTGGCTTTTTTTGGATTTTTTACAAAAAATTACGTAAAATCTGGTAATTTCTGATAATTTTACAATTTTTACTTTGGTAAATTTATGTAAAATTACCCGAATTCACTTAATTTATGGTAATTTTTCGTAAAAACACTGTATCGTCGCAGCACTGTAGATATTAAAACAATATTTGGTCGGTTTGTATCCCGTTAAGTTGACATGCTACTTTAAATTGCTTTTTAAGTAGATTTTAAAGAATCTAACATATGATAGTAGACTGCGTACTACTAACAGCTTAAGTGAAGAAAATGTGAAGTTGGTTTCAATTCATTCGATTTGATATACCTTTTTTATACTTTGCGTTTAGCTTTAAAAGCTACCTTGATTACCTACATCCTTATTTTTTGTTTAGCACTACATACACTCAGGTTTATTTCTCAAATTTTACTAATTTTTTTTTCTAAAATGTACTTTTTTAACATAATCATGGTCTGGTCTTTCATAATCTAAAGTCTCTTTTCTCCCAAGAAATATTCTTTACACATATTTTTTAAAAGATTATCTAACAAGTACAATACGTCCTTTATACGCTTTTGTTTCATAACGATACACCCAAAAATACTTCTCTATTAGATTGTACAACTCTATTAGAATATGAAGTTCCTTATTTTAGATTATGAAAGATCAGGCCATTATTATGCTAAAAAAAGTAAAAATAGAGAAATACACCAGAGTGAAGGTTTTAAGTAGTGTTGGGAGTCGACTCAAATTTTATTCTATACGCAAATTCTGACAAAAAATTGAAAAATGCTCTTTTTAGGTGATATTAAAGTGTAAAATCACATAAAAAACAATAAAAATCAAATTTTCAGTTTTTTGCTTAATTTCGATGGGCTTTGTTTACAATCTCCTTTTTTAGCATAATTTTTTTAGTGTTTTAGTTTAAAAAAATTATTTTTAAAGGTGTTTTACACTAATTTTTTACTTAGGAAATTTTTTTAATTACTATAAATTATCGATTGGAAGTTTTATACTAGCAATTCTTTTCAAACGACTCGATTCAGTGGTCAAAAATCCTAAAAAAATTGAGTCGACTCGAGTCGACTTGGACTTTTTTAAAGTCGAATCGACTCAAAAAAAAAAATTCCCAACACTAGTTTTAAGGGTAGCCGTTTTAAATTGCTAAAAAATGTAACAACTTTGAACAAATTTGCTAACATAATTTGCCAAATGAGATATTTTTTTTATCTTAAAAAACAAGATTTACGCTTTTTTGTAGAGCCTGTCAAAAGTAATAGTCCTAGAGATTTACTTAGGATTAGTGAAATAAATAAATTATATTGAATACTAACCCTAGAGGCTTTTCTATATTTATAAATAACAGCTATATTACCAACAGTTGTTATAACACACAAGGCACCCATTAAAACACCAAATAATATTTTTATTTCAGTTCGATCCATAAGACGTTTTTTTACCATGTAACTTACATTTGTATCATTCATTTTATTTTTGGAAAAATTTTATTTCGACTAAATTTTTTTTAATTTTATTTTTTAAACAGCAAAATCATTTTTTTTTTTTAATTTTTCCTTTTATTTTAAGAAACAACAACAAAATAAGCAAACAAAAATATTTCCTATTTTAATCTAAAAATTAAAATTTAACCTTAAGGTTTCGATACATTTTATTATTTATTAACTTATTTGTTAAAAATGTTATAAAATTTAATCAATCAAATTTTAACTGTGTTAAATCTTAAGAACAACACTTACAAATATAATCAACAAAAAACTCTTAATTTTTTCTTCTTGTTGTTGTTGTTGTTTATTGCAAATCGTTTAATTTACTTAAAAATTTATTTGAGAGATTTTTTTTTGTTAAAGTAGAAAATATAATCTATTAGGTAACAATTGTATGAGATATGACAAAAGAAAAAAAGGAACCGGATTTATGTAATAATTTTTAAAAAAATATTAATTAAGCAAAGAGGATGTTGGTGTTTAATTTAGGCTTGGTTTTGAATATAGACCAAAAGCAATTAGTGTTCGAATAACAAAACTATAATACTACTAATAATAAAGCTTTTGGGAACAAGTAATTAATTTTAGCAAACAGGCACATGAAATTTAATTGATTCTAAATCTAATTAATTCTTCTTTTTTTCTCCTTTCTTTTAAACACACTCACAAACACAAGCACAACAAAAAAACGAGAATTTAATTTGAGTCTTTTTTTTTCTTCCAAATGAAACCCAAACAACACTCAATGATTTTTATTTATCAACTACAAAAATTTCAAAAATAAAATAATTTTAAAATTGTTTGCTTTGCTTTAAGAATCCATTAGAAGAAGAAGAAGAAAAAAAAAATCTTTTTATGATTAATTTATCGATTTTCAATTCATATTTTGTTCGAATATCCCATGACTAATCTTTTTTTTTAAATTTGTTATTTCGACACCCAATGAGATAAATTGAAAACAATAAAAATAAACAGGTTGAAATCCTCCTTCTTATTTTCCGACTTATTTATTCAAAGTCAAAACTAAAAATTTACCTTTGAATGAAATAAAAATAAAGTAACTTATTTAAAAGGATCAATTTGAAGTGATCTTCAGCAAAAAAATATTTCAAAATATTAATCATAAATTCAATTTATTTACAACAGGCGAAATAAGAATTTGTTCAATTAAGAATAGTGCGTATTTGAGTGTGTGTGTATTTTCTATTAGTTAACAATTTCGGAAGCTTTTTGGGAGACTAGATAGCAAAAGTTTATAAAAATTTAAGGTTCGTGTTGATAAATTTTTTCGTTTATTGTCTTCTAAAAATAAAAAATTAATTATTTTTCTTTTCTAGACAGAATGAAAAAAAAAAAAAATTTCAATCTATCAGATGATCCTCTTAAGGATTTAGTATGAATCATATTAAAACGTAATTGCTCGATTTTACGTTTATTTCATTCTTAATTTGACTTAAATTTTTCTGTTTCATTTTTTGAAATTTCACTCTAGAAATTCGAATTTTCTCTCGATTAAATAAATAAAAAAAAAGAATAAAATTTCAATAATCGAACAATCAGATTAATTTTATAGTTCCTGTAAATAAAATTCCTTTTTTTTGACATGAAGGATTAAACCAAAAAAAAAAAGATATTGGACCTAATTTCAAAGGACTTAGTGCTCATTTATAAACCTTTATTTATATCAACTATATTAATATTAACTTGACATCATCAACATTTTTTGTAATAAATAAAAATAAATATAATCTGCAGTTAAATCAATCTAAGTTTAATTAATCTGTATGCATGTAAACATGTTTTATATAAACTTTATTCTTTGAAATTTTGAGTTAGATTTTGAAGTTAATATGGACTATATTGATGAATAGCCAAGATCGTCATTTGAAACAACAAGCACTGATCAAGATATGAGTCTTGAGCAGGTACTAAAGTAGATGGAATTGATAACAAAAGCTTTGCTCCTTTCCTTAGACAAGGATAAGCATTTCCTTATCCTTGTCTAAGGATTCATAAATTAAAAAAAAAAAGGTTCCTAAAACAAATGATTCCTTTAAATCTTTGTCTTCGATGTCTAGACGATGGGACTCACAAGCTTCAACCTCTTTTTCTATTCGGCTATTTAGGTCTATATTTTGATTTTCATTAGAATTAGCAAGCTTATCTATTATTAATTACTAAATAATAAATACATTTTTATACTTAAATATTATATTATTTTTTGTAAAAGTTTATTTATCCAAATAAAGATTATCAAAACTTGATAGATATATCATAAGATAGATCAAAGATTGATATATCTTTATAATAATAAAGTTGATATAAATATAGATTGATAAAACAGTATCGGACCATTTCAAAGAGTGATAGAAAACTAAAGATTTAAATTGAATTTAATTTTTGTACTAAAAATCATTTTTCAAATAACTAAATTAGTTTTATTCGTGATGACAATTCGAGATTTTTTCTGTATAAGATATTTCTTAATTAAAAAAAGGAAAAAGCTGATGATTAAGTATAAAATTAAGTATCTTAAAAATGGGAGTTTAGGGAAATACTTTAAAAATATTTTTGAAATGACTTTTTGTTTGTATTAAAATTTAAAAAAAAAAAGAAGACGATTAAAATGCAGTTTAATAAATAAATTGAGACTAAATTTAATAAACTAAGAAGAAATTCTATTTTATTTTTTAAAATGATTCTAGTCTAGGAGTCATGCGTAAAATAAACTGCTTTTATGAATTTAATAGAAATTATTATGTCATTTTTATTTAAAATACTTTAAATTCAAAAGAAAACAAAGAAAAAGAATATGCTAAAGATATTTTTTTCAAACAAAATAAAAAAGACCATATGCTTTTATCATTAGGAAATTAGACACGCATTTCCTTCGTATGAGTAGAATTCAATATTTTCCACGTTATTTTGTATAATATATTGAAATAATTGAGATAATGATTGTTGTGGAAGCTTAACCATTCTCCCTATGTGTATTATTTTTAAATAATTTTGTTTAAAATTATTTTCTATTATTAGTTAACATGAAACACAAAAAATATTTACTTTAATGTTTACAGTCTCTCTTTGTGTATCTCTTTGAAAAGATTTGACATTTTTACTTTTAGATCAGAGCTCAAGAACGAGTAAAATGAGGATAAAATATAAAAGAAAAAAATTCGATTATTTTAATTATTTTGTTTTTGTCAAAAGTCTCAATGGTAATCAAAAATCATAGGGATTAATATTTGCTTTCATTTGAACTCTTTGAATTCAATTTTCTTTTTTTTAAAATTAACTTTTAATTGTTTTCTGTGCATTCTAATAACAAAAAAAATTGAATACCTTTTCCAAATGATTGCGTGTGACAACTAACATTATTTATAATTTGATAATATAAAATAAATAAATAATAAACGTAGGCGAAAACTATGAGGACTTGAAATCCTAAAGGATAAGAAAATGTTCTTTTGAAAAATTTCTGTGTCTTATATATTCTGAATAATCTTCTTTTTTTTTAATTCCTACAAATTATTTGAAATTTTTTTTTGTTTAGAAAAAATGATTTCTATTATTGTCAAAACAAATAAGAAAAATGTAGATCTTCTTAAGTAACTTCAATTAATGAAATGAATATTTAATTTTCACATTTTTGATAAAATTGATGATAAATTTTGAAATACACTAGATTTAATTTGAAATATTTTGAAAAAAATTTGATCAAAAATAAAAGCTTAAAATTAAAAAATTAAGTTTAACTAATTGAATTCCAAAAGATGATTTAAATTTAAAAAAATGTTGCCACTAAAGGCAAAATAGAGTTTTAATTTAACCAAAAATTAAATTTTGCCTAAAAATAAACAATACTTAAATATTTAAGAAAATGATTTTTGATTTTTTTACTAGGGTAATATCGATCAAAATCTGAATGCGTTTAATCAAATAAATTAATTTAAGTTTACGGATTTTAAAGAAAGAAGAATATGTTAATATTCTTCTTTCGATTAAAAATTTTTGTTTTAACTTGAAGAAAATCCGTCGCAAAATTTCCTTTCTACAGTAGAACCTTGGAATAATGAACTTATTTTAATTATAGCTCAAATTGGTGAACGCCTGAAAAATAACTAAATAAAAAGAATACGAGTTTTAAATTTCTTCATATAATTAAATAATCCGGATCATAAGCAAAACATACACTAAGTCTAGTAGAAATGTAACGTCAACCGTCACCGTAACCACAGTTAAAGATATAGATACTATTTTATGTCGTAGCGTATGTGTTCATTTTGAACTTTGATACATTTAATTTAAAATTAAAATCATTTATGTTTTAAGAATTTTTTTTATTATTATTGTGTTTTTTTTTTGTTGAAAATTATTGTATTTAATTTTAAAAATCAATTATTTTTTTATTAATTTTGAATAAATGAAGTGTTAATCAGTCTAGAAATAGATAAGGGCACTAGCCTGTTGATTGACCTTGAAACTTGAAAACTTATTCTGTAAATTGCTACAAAGTTTAACAACTTTGCTACACTCAAAAATATAGGTCTGCGAAAATGTTGCAGATTACATATAGAACCTTTTTCAACGACGTGCAAAATTTGCAAAGATACAGAATTTTCGCAGACCTATATTTTTGAGTGTAGCAAAGTTGTTACACTTTGTAGCAATTTACAGAATAACTTTACCGTTTCCTGGGCAAAATAAAGTTTTATTTCAATTTAAAAATTTCAATTCAATTCATAAAAATTTGAAAAGTTGCACAATTTAAAATTCAAGATAAAAACCTGAAAAAATATTACAATTTTTAAAATAGATTTGTTTTAAAAATAATTTTAATTGAAAACCATTAAAAAAGATTATTTTTGAACTGAAACCTCTCTGCAAATCAATTTTTTTGCTAATAAAGCTTTTTTTCATCACCTAGAAAATTTAGAACAAATACAACTCGTCGTGTTGTTAAATGTTTTATAAGTTTCCTTTTGCTAGATACTTAAGTATTTTTTATTTTTAAAATTATTTGAATTGAAATAAAACCTACTTTTTAGAAAACTAATTTTTTGTTGATAAAATAAGTTAGCTAAAAAATTTTGGACCCTCTTTTTTTTATTTTTTTGAATCATTCTTTTTTTTTAATGGATTATTTTTTTTCAAAAAATTTATTAGTCATAAATTTATAGAAAAAATTTTTGGACCATTACATTAAGGATAGGAATTTATTGAATTTATCGATAAAATTCAATAAATTCCTATCCTTAATATTAAATAAAAATAAAATTTATTCTCAATATACTCATAGAATATCCTTTTTTTTAATTTAATTTTATTAAAATAAATTAAATTTCAGAGTTTATGAGTTTCTGTACTTCGCAGATGTGTTTTTTTATTTTTTAAAGCAAAAAAATTTAGCCAAGCAAGCTTAATTTTAGCTAACTACAATTTAGCTAGCTAAAAATAAGCTTACTAATTTTTAGTTAGCTTATTTTAAGTTGGCTAAAAGTTAGCTAACTAAAAACTAAGAAAAACTCCCATCACTGAAAAAAAATTCAAAAATTAGAATCTATGGTAATTAAGTCAATGTTTGGGACTGTAAAAGACAAAAAGTACCCCTCTTTTAAGAGCAATTAAATTGTCAAAAAAGTCGAAGAGCTAATGAAAAAGTCAAGGATCAAATTTTTTAATAGACTTATGAAATTTGAAATTAAAATATAAATTAGCAAATGAAATAGGAAAAAAGGTTATAAATTTCAAAGTACAAAAATGGTAGTATAATTACTGAATTAAAATCATTATGTTCAATGAGATAATGAGATAAAGTCAAAGAAGTTATTAATAAGATTGAACGTCGAGTCAAGAGACAAGAAACCAACACAAATAGTTTAAAGATGGTTAGTCTTAAAAAATTATTACGTAGTTTATGTTACGTGAATTTAAATTCCGTATTTCATCCTATTCCGTTATCTAGTGTTCCATATTTTATCATGTTCTGTTCCGTGTTCCGAGATTCTGTCTTTTAGGGATAGTCTTAACTTCTTATAAACCAAATTTTTATAAATGCAATTGGACTCTTATTTTGATAATATTCACCTTAAGTTAGTTTAATTTTGTTTATTAGAAAAAAATAAAATTTGAATTAATCTAAACGAGGTTTTTTTTTATTTATTTTCATATCAAAAAAGTAAATTTTTTTTTATTATTTTTCAAAATTTTCTATTTTTCAAATAAATTGAAAACTCAAAGAAGAAGGTTGAAAAAAATAAAATAAAAAAGAAATGAGTAGCCTTAAAATTATCCTAAATAAAACAAATACAAGTGACATTGCTAAAGAATTACAATCGTGTATAATTACTTATGATTATTATGGTTTATCAAGAACACAAAAATGGTGTTGTGAAATGCTAAGCTCAATTGAGGACTACATTCCAAATGAAGATGCTTTAAAACTTGATTTCAATGAAGTATACTCTAAACAATAAAAATAAATAATTTAATTAATTTCTAATATAAATACGAAATATTAAATAAGATTGTCGGAAGTAAAGAATTTGTCAAATTTAAATTGGCTATGAGCTATTTTGATTTAAAAGAATATCAACGTGCTGCTTATTATTTAGAAGACTGTGAATCACAACCTTCTTATTTTCTCCACATTTACTCAAAATACATGGTAAATTACATTCATATAAACATAAAAATAATTTTTTTTCTATTCAAAATTAATTAAAATTCAAAGGCAATCATGAAAAAAAATGCCGATAACAAAGCTGATTTATTTAGTAATTTTTTTTTTGTTCTAAAAATTTTAATATTTTTTAATAAATAATTATATAGACAACATTGATCCGGATTATTTGAATAGTCTACAAAGTTTACGTAGTACCCTATCGTCAAAATATTATAAAAAACAATTAGACGCTTTTGGTCTATATGTTTATGCAATTGTTTTGAATAAGCTCAAGTTATACGACGAAGCTATAAATATTTTAATTGAATCAATTAAAAAAAGACCTAGTTTATGGTGTTCATGGATCGAATTGGCCAGTTTAGTCAAATCAATTGAGACATTAAATTCTCTCAATCATAATGCTCTACCACAACATTGGATGAAAGATTTATTCTTGGCTAATTGTTACATGGAATTAAGTCTTAGCGAAGAGGCCTTGAATATTTATTCTGTTTATTGTCAAAAGGGCTTTGCCAAAAGTATTTATATTAAATCACAAATGGCCAAGTGTTATGATAATTTGAGAGAGGGTCGCGAGTGTAAACAAACATTTGAATTTATTCGTAAATTAGATCCATACAATTTGGATTTTATGGATATATATTCGAATGTTCTATTCGTTTTAGAAGAGCACGTTCAATTGGCTATATTAGCTCAAGAGGCATGTGAAATAGATAAATACAAACCAGAGAGTTGTTGTATTATTGGAAATTATTATAGTTTACAAAATGAACATCACAAAGCTGTTAGTTATTTTCAACGAGCATTAAAATTAAATTCGAATTATTTACAAGCATGGACTCTAATGGGACATGAATTTATGGAATTGAAAAATAGTACATCGGCCATTCAATCATACACAAATGCTATTGATTTAAATCCAAAAGATTATAGAGCTTGGTACGGCTTAGGTCAAACTTATGAAATTTTAAAATTATATTCGTATAGTTTATACTATTATAAACAAGCCTATTTATTGAGACCGAATGATTCGAGATTTATAGTTGCATTGGGTGATGTCTATGCTAAATTGGAAAAATGGGATGAGGCTAAGCGATGTTATATTAAAGCTTATACTGTTGGAGACTATGAAGGATCGTCGTTGTGCAAATTGGCTAAGTAGTTTATTTTCTTTTTTCACTTATTTAATATTGAGATTTAAGAGAAATTTTTTTTTTTTATTAAAAGAGTTTATGAAAAATTGAACGAGCCAATAAATGTTGCCATTGCTTATGATCAATTTACAGAGGATCAAAAAATTCTTAAAACTAATTCCACCGTAAGTTAATGACTCCTAAATTATTAAACCCTAATTTGTACATTTGAATTAAGTCACCTCTTACTCTTCAATATAAAATATGTAGTTTAATATTTGTTTATTTGTTATTTAGCTATTGAATCAAGAATTAAGCCAAGCTTATAAATATCTGGCAAATTTTTATTTGAAAAAAATGAAATTAGACCAAGCTTATGAAGCTGCAACAAAATGCTTAGATTTCCCAGAAGTAATTAAATTTAAAAAAAAAAATTTTTTTTTAAAAGTCTAATTAATTAAAAAAGACTCGTCAAGAAGCACAAAGTATTCTAAGTCAAATAGCTCAAGCAAGAAATTCAATAAAAGAACAAGAGTCAGCAACTGGATCAGGCTCATCAAATGTCGATATGGAAATCGGATCAAGTAACACTCAAAGTGACAATGGTCTACTAAATGTCAACAGAATAAATCAACGAGGTCTTTCACCATCATTAATTGTACTCGACAACTCAGACAATCCGAATATAAACGACACAAACATTTCAATAAATACAATGAACATAAATCAAAATACAGAAAGTAGTCAAGGTACTTCTGTTGAAGCACAAGTTAATTCAAATAGTACTCATATTCAACAAGATAGTGATTCCGAATCAGAACATTTCTTTTCTAATTTTAACATTAAAAAAAGAACTCTAAATTAATCTCAAACATTTTTTATTTTTATTTTCGGTGGTAAATCTCGGTGATGTAAAAAAATTGTAATTATTTTAACTAAAATTTTGGAATTTTCAAATTTTTCAATTTTTTAAATTAATTTGAATACTGGGATTAATTTCTTAGTTAAAAAAAAATGAAATTTTATTTAGATTTGAATTCTTTTATTATCTTTAGAATGGAAAAAAATCGAAACGATAAAAAAGCTGACGTGAATAAAAAGCAAGTCAAGCGCTTGAAGCGTAATGATTTGATAGCGCAACGAGAACGTCAAAAGCTAAAGCATAAATTAAATAAGGAGATGAGAAAAGAGAGAAAATTCACTAAAAATGTCGATGCACCAAAAATGCCTAGTATTAAAAAAATAATTGAAGAAGAATCGAAAAATTCGAATATAAAGCAAGATAAAAATGAAAATAAGAAAAAAGAATACAAGATGAGTTCGTACAAAAAAGCCCAAAAAGAATTCGAAAAAAAACAAGCTGAAAAAGAGAAAAAAATGGAAGAAGCCAAAAAACGTAAAGAAGAAAAACAAGAGGCTTTAGTTAAATATAAAAAATCCAAAAAGAAAAACTTTAAGAATTTATGTAAAAAGAATAAAAATGGTCAAATTTTAATGGGAAGACAAGTTGATTCTCTTTTAGCTAAAATAGAAAAAAATAATAAAAATTGAAATAAAAACTTTCAAATTTTTTTTTTCAATAAAAATTTAAGTATTTGCTTATAATTTTAAAATGAAATTTTTTGTCAAATATAATGCCTCGTTTTTCAGTCATGAAATATTCTTCTTTTGATGCTTAAGTTACATCACGATTGTGGGGCTGTGAAGTTTATTTTTCAATTCACTCATTTCAATTCAGTATTTTAAGTAACATTTTTTACGAAAGAATTTTTTTCTTAAGTTTTTAAATTGCTTCAATTTATAACATTTTTGCTATATCGAACTAAACAGAAAAAAAAATTTTTTTTTCATATGGAATTTTCTGGTGATGGATAAATAAGGAAAAAAATTTTAATATATTTTTTTTTAATTTAACAATCTGAAATGAAAAAAAGACAAATAATTTTTAAATTAAAAAATAAAAATTAAAAAAAATTTTTTTTTTTAATCAAAGCTAATATTTGGATAAGTTAATTTCGAATTGTGGGAGCCATTCATTTCATAGAAAAATTTTTTACAGAAAAACTTCGTAGAAAAGAAAAATAAATTTCATAGAAATTTTATATCTTCAAGAGACTTTGGCGTAGTACCAAAATTATTTACTTTTTGTCGCTCTCTATGAATCAGTTGAGTTAAGCTTTTTGTCGAGGGTAACTCTGAACTCAAAGGTAACTTAGTGATATAGTCAGTTATAATTTTTCTAGGATTCTCACTTGTTTGAATAGCTCTGCCCGAGAAAAAAAAACGCGTTTTTATTTGCGTGAAAACGCGTTTTATCAAAAAACGTTAAAAAACCTAACGTTTATTGCCATTATTTGATAAATAAAAGTTAATTTTTAATTCGAAAAAAAAGACGAGTAAAAACATCAGCTATAAACGCGTTTTGTCAAAACTTAAGTTAAATTAAAAAAAAAATTTTGAAATTTTTAATTGATATAAATTTTCAACTAATAATTATGTGTTTAATAATATTAAAAATAATTAAGTCATTACGGTCAAGAGTCCAAAAGATTTAAAAGTTTATTTTTAATTAATATTCATTATTAAATTTTTTTTAGAATAATTTAAAAAAAAATTATAATAAAAACGTGTCCTAATATTAATATTTAAAAAATATTTAAAAAAAACTTAAGTCGTTAATATGCCCTTCTTTTTTCTTATTTTTTATCAATTATTTAAATTTGTCCAATAGTATTTTAATCTTAAAAGATGACCTTCACATATTTAATGTTACGATAAATTTAGTATTTAAAGTTGAGAAATTCTAAAATTTTTAATCATTTTAATTTATTAAAAAAAATTTTAAATTTCCAGTAAATTATATAGTAAGTTTCATTAGACTAAAACATTTATTTATCTAATTTTTTTTTCTTTTTTCTTTAGATCATTAGCTTACCGCTTTTTTCTTGATTATATATCGTCTCGGCCTTAATCTTTGATCAGCTTGATTAAATAATTAAAATTTTGAATTAATTATGATTTATAGAAAAATTAATTTGCTTCTAATATTTAAGTCCCCGAATCAATTGATAAAAAATATCTAAGGTTTAAATAATAACATAGTTGAAATACTTTTGAATTCTTTATTAAATTCTTGACTTTTTGACAATTTGATAAAAATAAGCAATTTTTGAATATTACTATTTGATTTCTTTCTTGATTTTTGCTTTAACTTTGACTTTATTTATTAGTATTACGACGGGGTTAAATATTTATGAGCTAAATAGCGTTTATTCAATCAAATCTGAATATTATAGTGATTGAAGTTTCACATTAACTTAAATAAAATTATCTCTCATTTTTTATAATAATCTATGAGTAAAAACGCGTTTTTTACATGTTATCAAAATCGCGATTGAAACGTTAAAAAGACGTTACGTTTTTTGAATATGAAAAATTGTCTAAAAACGCGTACTTAGACGCGTTTAAACTCGTTAAAAAATGCGTTTTAACGGATTTTAAAAACGCGTTTATTTTTTCTCGAGTGGTTTTTATTTCACTTGCAACAATTTTAGCGTTTATCTTATCAACCGGTGGTGGATGAATCGAATGATCAATATTTTGAATCTTAATAGTTATTTTACCTTAAATTAGTATGAATTCGTGCTTTACATTGTGGTTTATTAAAAGAACATTTCCAATAAATTTTTCCTTTATATTCTTTATCCATTATATACTCGTAATCTTGATAAAAAATTTTTGGTTTTTCTTTAGTAGTCTTGGACAAAACAATCGAATCATCTTGACCAGAATCAAACTCATCAAATTCTCGATCAATACTAGATTTAGATTCATCCAATTCACTTTCATCATAAAATTCTACATCATTCTTGTTATTTTCTGTATCTGAACCATTAAAACTATTATTACTACTACTAATCTCGTAATCAACAATTTTAACTGAACTAATTTCACTATTAGACGATGATGCTCCTAAACTCAAATTAATGAGACATTCATTTAGTTGCTTATCAGATTCTGAATTATTTTCAAAACAGAGATTTTTTTTACTTTCTAATCTTCTAGAAACCGCACGATTTCTTAGCCGCAAATGCGAGTAATTAGATAAAAATAAATTATTAAATTTTTGAGCCAATATTTTTTTTAAATAAAAAGAAGTTAAATATCAAAGAAGTAAAAAAAAAACCCTTTTTAAATTTCAAAATTGCAATGTAATATTTTTAAAATGAAACAAATTATGCAATAATTTTTTCTAGTAAAATTTTTCTATGAAAGTTTTCTATTATAATTTTCTACAATATTTTTCTATCAAAATTTTTCTATAAAGGTAAATAATTTTCTATGAAATAATATAGTGCCCAAATTGTCTATATTTAAAACTTTGGTACCCAAAGCGAGTCTCTTTAATTGACTCAATCCACGCAAAACACTTTCGTTCAAATATGTAAACAAATTATTTTCAAGATTAATTTCGTTTAATTTTGACAAATTTTGAAAAATATTATCGCCAATAAAATTGATTCGACAATTGCATAAATTGATAACGGTTAAATTTGAACTTGAAGTATCCGTTTCAAAAATCGAATAATTTAAAATTTTTAAATAATTATTTTGAAGATTTAGAGTTCTCAAAGAAGATAAATTTGTTTTAAAAAATTCAAATTTATTAGTATATAAATTTAATATTTCTAAGCCGATTAGACACTCAATATTAACTGTTTTCAAATTGTTTAATGACAAGTCTAAATTAGTCAATTTTGTCATGTCTTTGAATGTTTCTGAATGAATAAACTCCAATTCATTTGAAGATAAACTTAGTTTTTCTAAATTATATAAACCTACAAAGATATCACTTGATAAATTGATTAGTTTATTTCCATTCAAATAATGAATTCTTAAATTAATCAAATCCTTAAAAACATTTTCATCAATAAAATTTATCTTATTTGTATCGAAATTGAGTGAATTTTTCATTATCGCGATTATCTAATCCATAATTTTAGTTTTTGATTTTTTAAAAATTTTCATTAATTTTAATAATCTTATTAATTGATGGTTATCCTTGGTTTTTAAAGAATATTTTTGTACTTAGACGGTCAAATATTGAATCGCCTTGATAAGAGGTGAAGCCGCGGAACGAAATATATTTTTCTTATTCAAAATTCAAAAATCAAATTACTAACTCAACTTCAAAATAATAATCTTAAAAAATAAATAATAATTTAAAGCGAAAAATAAAAATTTTTAGCGAAAAGTAATAATTTTTGGAAGTAAAATAAATAAAGAAAAAAATAAAATTTGCTAACATAATGCAATTTAATTAATTAGCTAAAAAAATAATTTTTGAACAGTGAACTAATAATTCTTAATATAAAGGTAAATAACAGCCGAAACTAATCTGAGGCCTATCAAATCGATTTGATTGATTTAATTTAATTTTAAATTCAGAAGAATTATTTTTGAAGGGTTTTTAGGTCGAAGATATTGGCAAAACCGACGGATCTCTTTTTTATGTCGACTGAGAAATAAAAAGCCTAATACTAATATTTAGTGATGGGAACTCGGTTTTTTGTATAAAACCGGATTTGCTAATATCTTCAACATAAAAGAGAACTAGAAAAATATCAATTTATGTGAATTAAGCTGAATTTAGGATGAAATTTGGTATCCTTTAAAACAAACAGCACTTGCCTCGAAAAAGTGGCGTTACCATTACCTATAATTTTTACTAATTTTTAAAATTTAAAAAAAAATAGTTATGAATAAGATCATTGAGTAAAATCTAACGGGTGTTCAATAAAGGTTTTCGCTCTCATGTTTTCTTTGAAAAAATATTTTCTGTAAATCCGAATCTTTTAAAATTTTATACGTTTGTT
The DNA here is from genome assembly GCA_002922825.1 of Brachionus calyciflorus. NCBI lineage: Eukaryota > Metazoa > Rotifera > Eurotatoria > Ploima > Brachionidae > Brachionus > Brachionus calyciflorus. Next base: position 135,139 of record NTPY01000391.1, read on the forward strand.
CTAAGGAGTTTTATGTTCAGAAAAAATTAAAGAGTAACTACCTCTTATGTGTCACCTTTGTATAAATTATATTACCTTGACCCCTTTTAAGAGTTAGGCTTATAAACTTTGATTCGGAATACCTTAAGCCATTCTCTAACTATGGCTTAAGTCGGATGCTAGCTTAGTTCAGAATTGTACTGGATAAAATTTATGTAGATTTCGTTGCGCTGAATCGATTAATATACGGTAAAAGGGGTCTATAGTGGATTGGAAATCAGATAATTGCAAAAATTTTACCCATCAAAAACCCTTTTTAATATATATCAATCGGTTAAAATCATCGATTTCTAAAAAAACAAATATGATCTTTTTGGCTTAAGCCGTTTCAAAACTTGATTTTGACACAGCTTTAATTAGACTTTGAAACCTTAGTTCTACAATGATCTTTTTCGTAACTATTTTTTAAAAATTTTTCATATTTTTGCATATATTGCGAAAACGTCATTTATTTTAACAAAGACCTTTAATTATCACAAAGACTCGATTGTATGAATGAAAATATTGGGTAAATTGACTTGTCATGGCAATTAACATCAGAGAAGAATTTATACTTGAAATTTGCTGAGAATTTATCAAATCTAAAATATGAATAAAAGCCATAAAAAACAAAAGATTTAGTTTCATTTTTTTTAAATAAAAATATTTGTTACTGTTTTTGAAACATTTTTCTAAAAAAAAAATTGGAATTTTTTTTCCTTAGTTTTAATTTCCTGGAAAAATATAAGAATTTATTTCCTATAATTTATTTAAAAAATCAAATAAGTCTGAGTCTTAAAAATTTTTCCTTAATAAATTTTGTTTCTATTTAGAAGCTTACGAAATATTTCTCTAGGACCTTCTATTATTTACTTTAATTAAAGAAACCTACATAAAAATATAACCTGGAAATAACTATATATGGCAAGTTTTTTTTTTATTAGATTTTTTTGATCTTCAATTTTACATAAAAAAGGCTAAAGAATAAAAGTTATGCCCTTTAAGAGATCGGACACAAATCAATGCTGAATTAGTCCTTAGTTGAATTTGAAGACTGTTTATCTGTTTTATTCTACGATTTACGATTTCAATTCAATCGAAGAGACTAGTGTCAAGTCCTATTTAGGGTCGATTGAACTCATTTATTGAGAGAAAAAAATAAAAATAAATAAAATAGAAATAAAAAAAAAAAATTTTAAATTTAATTTTTTCATCAGTTTAATCTAAAATTTAAATCAAATTTAACAAAAATCTTACAAAATTAAATAAGAAAATCAAATTTATGTTGTTTTCAATTCTTCGATTGAAGTGGTTTGATTCTAAATTCAGGTCATTTATCAGGAGCTCATACAAAAATTTTGAGTAAAAATAACCGAAAGTCGCCTCCATGTGATCATTAAAATTCCCTTTTGATCGCAAGAAAAACATCATTCGATTTCTTAAATCATATGTAACTTTTTTATTCTCACTATTTTTAACCAACGACATTTTAACGTGCTTTTCTTTTGATTACTCTGTGTAATCAAAAGAATAGCATTCTAGTTTGTATTTACTCAATATATTGTTAAGTTTGTAAAATTTTCCAAATTTGTGACTGTTAAATCAATATTCAAAAGCTTAAAAATACAATAATAATATGTATTCGCGAGTTTTTTAATTGATCGTTTAGGAAAATAAATAAATAAAGACATACAATAGTCAAAATAAGGCAAAATAAACGATTTAAAGAACTGAAGCCTAACCTTATGCGATAGATAAAATAACTAATCAATTGAGTATAACCTTTTATTTATTGATATTCTTAACTCAGACACGTACTTAAGGAATGAAAGCTTATTGTCAATGGTGATACCCAATAATTTGAAGTTTTCTACTACTTCAACATCATTATCGTCAATAAGTATCCGAGTAGGCTAGTCAAGTTTACGCTTATTACTCACGAACATGATTTTTGTTTTGCTCCAATTCACGTCGATTCTATTGTATTTGCAACAGTTGATAAATTTTTTAATTGATAGATTAAAATTTTCGATAAGTTTTTCGATGTTGTTTTCAGTTAGGAGTATAGTTGTATCATCGGCAAAAAGTTTTACCGTGAGATTTTTTAGGTAGTTAACAAAACCATTTATGGAAATCAAAAAGAGTAATGGGCTAAGTACACTACCTTGGGGTTCTCCCAGTTTTATTAGATTAGGATTTGAAATAAATTCGTCAATTTTTACAAGTTGTACTCGATTTTTGAAGTAACTTTTTAGTAAATTTATAGCTGTAGTTGAAAATCCATATTTCTTGAGCTAGTAAGAATTGAAAAGTTAAATAGGTAGGCTAGAGTAGTTTTTAATTTTTTAGATTAGTTTTTAAATATTTTCGTCGGGATTCCACTTATACCTGGTATCAAATTTTCACTGATTTCATTATCAATAAAATTCGAGGCTTCGATAAGTGAACATTCTGATGTTGGTGTGATTGAAGTAAAAAATCCATTGAAAATATTACATACTTCATTTTTATCATCATGTAATTTTCCATTTTCTTTTATTTGACTAATTGGGTTCGAATTTGATTTATCTGATTTTATGTTTATTTTTGTTGAATAAAATTGCCAAAATTTTTTTGAGTTTGTTACATGATATTTTTATTCATTTTTACTTATTTTATATTTTATATTTTTCCTTATATGTTTGCAGTGAGTTTGTAATATTTAAAATGTATATTATTTGAGAGTTTAATTTATTTACTATTTTAAATTGTATTCATTAATGTTTACAAAAGTTTAATTTATTTTACTATTTAAAATGTAAGCAATATTATTACGAAAGTTTAATTTATTTTATTTTAATCTCTGTATTAAATATTCTTTACGGAAGTTTAATTTATTTAAATTGTGCTTACTATTTCTTACAAAAGTTTAATTTATTATTACAACCTTTATCAATGAAAGAACAAAAAAGTAAATAGTAAAATGTTCATGAATGAAATGGAATAATCAAATGTTCAGCAACCAATCATGAATGGAATAAGCTAGAAAAAGAAACAAGGTCATTGAACTTTATTTTACAATCTTTATTAGAAAACTTGACTATAAATACGAGAGAGTTTTCTAGTAAAGATAGATCATAACAATTTAGGATTTAGGAAGTTTTTGAAGTCACCTATTGACTTGTCTCTAAAATACTCTATTAACTTTTCATCGTTATATTTATTAAAAGAATTGTTGAAATATTCATAAATTCTTTTGTCATCATTTGATTGGGTTCTGACAAAACGTTTTTAAGCAGAATTTTTTTGATGTTTTAATCTTAAGAGATCATCATCATACCAAGGAAATTGGTTATAGTTCTTAAGGTTTATTTTCCGATTTGGAGCTACATTATCAAGAATTCATCAAATAAAATAAAAATGAAAAATTTTATAATTTGGAAAAACTTTATTAACAATTCGCGACGTTTCGGTAAAACGAAGTTACCATTATCAAGCTGTTAATTTATCTAAAAGGAAATAATAGGAAAATTTGAAAATAAAATTAAAAATAAAAATAATAGAAAAAAAATTATAATATTTTAAATTTGAAACGTAAAATTATTAGTGGGGTATTTTTGCAATTTTATGTAATTGAGAGTCATTTATTAAAGGACAATTTCTAGTTGGTTTAAATGACTTAGAATTGAAGTCAAAAATATGTGATTTAGGTTTGATTGACCTTAGTTCAATTTTAGGCGTTATCAATCGACACGAAGAGAACAAATCTTTGTTGAGTACCTTAAGTTATCGATGTGGACAAACTTTCTATTATGACTCGACTACATCAAGTCAAAGTAATCAAATATCTAGTAATTATAATAACAATATGAGTCGACGTAGTGATTTATTATAAAAAAAAATGAGATCAAATGACCTCTGCAAAGAAATTATAATGGATTTCGTCGATTAAGTTTTGATCCTGAACAAACGAATCGATATAGTACTCAGACTCGTTCTAACTACTCGCCTTCGAGATCAACAAGTGATCTGTCAATTGTTATAAGTGTGGTCGAATGGGTCATTATGCCAACTCTTGTCCAAGTGATCTAGTATTGAAATTAAAGATAATCTGCCAGCAAAGTCAGTGGCTTTTGAAGCTAAATCGGCTCATATCGAAGAAATCAATATTAATCAAAGAGAAGTTGACCAACGTAAAATTGTTGGTTATTGCCTATTTGAATCTAATCCAGTAAAATTCCAAGTAGATACAGGTTGTGATGTTACATTGTTAGAATCATCTGTTATTAGTCAGAATGATACCCGAGATTCAAAAAACGTACCGTACTACGCCCGTAACTACGACCGTTATTACGGCGTAGTTTGAATCGTAGATGGGGCGTTATTGGGCGTAACAACGGTGCGTGGAAATCGACGTCCTACGTCGTAGAAATTAGAATATCAACGTCGTATTTTTTAGGAAAATTACGCTGTCATTTTAACCGTAGTTTTACAAAATATACGTCTAAATTTACAGCGTGGTTTTACAATAACTACGCCCAAATTTACGGCGTGGTTTTACAATAGCTACACCCAAATTTACGGCGTAGTTTTACAATAACTACGCCCAAACCAAACCCTTTTTGTTTTAAAATTTTCAATTAAAAATAAAATTTATTTATTAAAAAAAATTAAAGAAAAATATATAAAAATATTATTAAAATTAAATAATAAATTACCGTATCCGCTTGCCAAGGACTCTAAGACAAATGCTTGAATTCAAGTTCTTTTCTATTAGAGTACATCCCATCGATTACATGCTATAACAATTTTTTTAATTTTTTATGGAAAAGAACTTGAATGCAAAGTTTTTTCCATTAATAGAGGCTAATG
>NTPY01000391.1:160173-194235 GCA_002922825.1 Brachionus calyciflorus
GTAGAGCTACAGCAATATAACGCTCTATTGTCATAATAACTACAATCCAAACACAAAAATGAAACATTCCATACAGTGATGCACTAGCTATTTTACATATATAATCAGAATAAATTGTAATATTAATATTCATGAACAAATAGAACCAATAGTTGAGACATCCAACCAAAAGTACCATTTGATCGGCTACTGCCAAAACTGCCATATAAAAATATGTCGATTGATGACGCATTTTTTTGCGTCTCATTACTAAAAATGTCAAAAAGTTACATATTGTACCAACTAGAAAAATAAATGGTAAGAGGATATATTCGACAATATGCTCTTGTCTAATTACCAATTCATTAATAATATTAGTCGAGTTTGTCATTAAAGGAGTGATTACTAATGATGAGGAAATAGTTGTGTCGCCGGTTGTTTTATTTAATTTACCATTTAATAATTTAATGTTTAAAATAAACATTAATAATAAAAAGCTAATTGAAATCATTTATTATAAAAAAAAAACTTTGCCTAATACTTTTCTAAATTAGCTTTTATTAGCTAAGTTGAAATATTTTGCATTCTTTTTTTCTGCTTTAAAACTAAAACTCTAAAATACAAAAATTAAATTATCTTTTTTAATTTCCGAGAAAAGAAAAAAAAGAAACTTAATCAAAACAAAAAATCAATAATATTAAGCTTAAAGATTAGCAATTGTTTATTGCTTTCATTGATTCATTAATTAATGGGTTACCTTATTTTATCTTTGCATCCCCTATTGATACCTCTTGAGCTATGCAATTTGTTTGAAAAACAAAAATTTTTTAAATTTTTAATTTGTTTTATTATGCAATATTTGAGTAGTTTTGTATTGGGCTTTCTTTTTTTAAAAAATATTTTAGCAAGCACCCGATGATTTTTTTTTTCAAAGCTATGTGCACCCCAGACAACATAAGACATTTTTATTTTAAATGTACGAGACTATGATGAGAGACTTTTTTTCAAGCTAAAGGAGTCAATATATTGTACAAGAAAAATCACGCAGCATGTTTTTAACAAAAAAATAATTTATTGACTTGGAATTTTTTCTTTTTCCAGCTAATTTTTTTCTAATTTGCTAAAATAAATATCATGTAACTAAATTAAAAAACATTATAAAATATTAATGATTATTGATTAAGCCAAAAAACTTTAAAATTTAATTTTCCTTATTTAGGCTCATGATTAGAACAAAAATATCAGACAAATTAAAAAGACCTTTCAAAAAAATTGTATTAGACATTTAGAAAAAAATTTCGTTTTGGGTGTCTGTAGGAGCCTTTTAGTTATTCAAAACGAAAAAGAAGTCTATATATTTTTATTTTTATCTAGAAAATTTTTAATTGCTTGAAAAACACACTGATTATTTTATCTTTAAACCAAAAAGAAAAAATGAAGCTTTAACATTTTTATAAATCGACAATTATTCTAAAATTTAGAAAATATTCTCTTCAATATTCCTTTTATCTTTTTTCAAATCACTTGAAAATCAAAAATAATTATTTCTTTTTTTTTTTTGGATTCTTATCTGCTCAACTTTTTTTCTCTGGTTTAATCTCTTACATGTCGACAACATTCAATATTTGAAATTGATTATTTCAAGACGTAATTTTAAATACGTTGTTTTAATCAATATAAATAATAATTTTCTAAGAATATTCTGCCAAATGTCCTATAAAATCAAAACCTTATATCAAAAAATTTACATATTTCAACATTTTGAATTCTTATTACAATTAGAAATCCCTGAGTTCTTAATTAGCTGAAAAAAAATAAAATAAAAATTGCTTAGATTTTAGATATAATAATAAAATTTAGGTATATTTACTTAAAGAGAACGGCAGCTGATTAAACATTTCTATAATTATATATGTATTCAAATTGTAATTAAATTTTTCCTCAAAAGTTCCTTCGGGATTTCATTAAACGACTTCTAATATCAAAATGTTTAAAAATAGCTTCTTTTATAAACAAACGTGATTAGAATTATAATTAAATCTAAGTAGCTATTTAATTTGCACATACATTAAAACATCAAAAGCACCTTATAGTTAACTACCATTAATTGAATGTTTATTTAATAATAAAAATTAAATGTTATTTTATATATAAACAAATTGGCCAAATTAAGAAAAAAAATTTTTTTTTTCTTTTTCTAGTCTATTGTGGTTTCGATAAGAAAAAAAGCAAGTTTGTTTATGAGGATGATTCAAGGGAAATATCTTTAAAATTAACTATTATTTATGTTCATTGAGTTAACTAAAGCTTGCATCATTGGAAAATCTAATCTTATTCTCTATTATATAGTTGTTGTTGTTGTATTAACCAACATTGGAGGAATACAACAACAACAACATACAAAAGAAAAAACAGTAATTAAATCAAATCAAATTACAAAATGAATAAATAAACAATAGTTTTGAATTGGGAACTACAAATAAGTTATCTTAACTGTTATTATCTGTCAATTTAAATAAATTTAAAATTTTAATATTTGCAAATTCTGATGAAATTTTGATTTATAGATAAAACTTCAAAATGTACACCCATCACCTTAGTCTCAATGCAAAAATAATATAATTTCAAATCGAATAAATTCTCTAAAGGCAAATTTTAAATAATATAAAATTGCCTCAAAACTCTAGCTTAAAAATTGACAACAAAATCGAATTTTTTCCTTTTTATAAAAAGCTTGAATATATTTCGATTTTGTTTGTTAATAAATTAAATTCCCGATTGAGTAGTATCTTATAATGAAATGAAATAAAATCCTTCGAGGAATTCTTAATGATAAATTGCCGAATTATTTTTAAAAATTCACTAAGATTTAAGGTTAATTTTAAAAATAAAATCATCAATGAAATTAACCTTATGAGAGTGTAGAATAATCGCGTCTTATAATTCTAAAATTCAAAGATTTTTCTCAAGGAAAACTTCGATTAAAATGAGATTAAGTTAGAAGAATTATAAATCGTTTAAAAGAGAGGAAAAAATAAATAAATAAAGAAGTAATTAATTCAATAGTTTATGGAATTTTATGGTTTAGGGTTGTCCTTGAAAAAAATATTGCTTTTTTTTTTTTCATGGAAAAAAAAATTCTTTCTAATCCTTATAAAGAAATAAATGAGGCAAAAAATAAATTTCTAAATATCAAAATTTTGTTTTTGTTGTTGGCTGATTGATTGAATTTATTTGGTATTTAGTGAAAAATATAAAAAATTGAATAAGGCCTTCAATGTGTATCAATCATCTACTTAACTTTCTTGAATTTTTTTTTTCTTAAGGAACATGGAAAAAGTCTAATCATAGGGTCGCTCTTTCCGTTTTAGAATACACAATATTTTAATTAAGCGAAATAACAGGAAACAAAATAAATAAGATCAGACATTTTTATTCTAAAGTCAACGATACCATTAAACTTTCCTAATTACTTTATTCTTTTTCGTTACCTTACAAATTCATTTTTTGAGTTTCACAATTAGAAATTTGAATTTTTAATTAAAAAAAAAAAGCATGCCTTGTCTATGACTGCATTTAATTAAATTAAATACTCTGTTGGTACTTTTATGTTCATATTTTTCACCCAGTCTTCATTAAGTATCCATCAGTTGAATTAAAAAAAAATTCTGCTAGATTAAAACAACATAACAAAAAAATCATTTTTGAATTAATGTAAGTTAGGTTCCTTATTTTTTTTCTTGTCGATTCACAATAAGAAATATTGAAGTTTTTATGTTTTTGATTATTATTTTTTCTTGTTGTTCGAATTAATCGGAAAAATGCCTCGAATTTAATCCAACAACAACAAGAAAAAAAAAGTTTAAATTTAATTAAACATTAATAAATCAAATTTGAATTCACTTCCCATTAACTTTTTCTTTTTATTTTGACATTTTTCTTTAAATCAAAAACTTGGCAAAGAATCGAAAATGAAATAGCAAACAACTTGTTCGCTCCTAATCCTCTTCTCTAAAGCCTTCAATAAGCAAAGAGAAATTATGAACAAAAAAAGAGCCCTTTTTTTTTCTGTTTCGTTTAGAGTTTTTCCATGGTTAATATTAATAAATATTTACTTAGTCTAATTAATTCTACTTAGAAATATTAAATTGATTTTAGTTTTGTTTATAAAGCAAATAGTTAAAGTAGAACTATATATAGACATAATTTTTGTTAAAACTTAAAGTGCCTTGTGAGTAACTTGAGTATTTCAATACGTTTGATTCATTTGATTTAATTCCATTCGAAATTAAATAATCTATTTTAATCTATCCTAATTAAAAAAGAAATTAATCACTTCTTTATAAAGTTTTTTTTTTATTAATTCAAAAGTAATAGCCCAGGTCATATCGATTAAATAAGAAGAAAAAAAAAATTCTATAAGAATTTGGAAATAAGATATATATTCCTCGATTTTTTGTTGTAGTTGTTGTTATTTCCTAATTAATTAGAGAAACTAAGGAGAAGAAAAAAAAATCGATGATGATTTTTCGCTTTTTTGACTTGATTACTTAAGTCAATAGAATAGCAAATTATTATTAGAGATTTCTTGTAGGTTGTTTTGTTGACTCAATATCTAATCTTAACAAAAAAATTATTTTTTAAATTTTATGTAATTTTAAATATTTTAAATCAGTTAAGGAACTTTCTCTGTCTAATTTGACAAAGACTTTTAGCTAACGACACGTGAACTAATGAGCTTAAATAATATATAATTATCGTATGGCTTATTTGATCCTTAACAATTAAATTTAATTTTTTTTTATGTATTGAGATATTTTAGAAATTTTAATTTCATTTGACATTATAACCATTTTAAAAATCCCTTAATTAAATGAATTTTGGAAATATTTATAAAAGACCATAATTGAAACTTATAGATTAATAAAAAAAAAAAAACTTAAATTTCGAATTGATACAGTAATAATGATTACATTCAGTATTTTTAAATAGTAAACCATATTAACTTAAGCGGATTATTTTGAAAGCAAATTTATGTTAATAATACTATAATTACATAACTGTCTTTTAATATGGTTTGAAATTAACTTTTTTGTTATAAATGTGCGTAAAATTCTTTAAAATAAGAGTCAAGATTAAATATGGTTTAAATTAAGTCAACTATGCAAAGAGTCTGCTAAACAATATACATTCCAAAAAAGAATATAATAGGAATTCATTCCAAAAAAAAGTAGGAAAAATTTCAAAAATATTTGTTAAAGTTTTGAAAAATTGGCCTCGCTAATACTCAAGAACCAAAATATACTCAAGAACAGATTTTTAAAACTGTAAGCTTTTGTGAATTTTTCTTTAAAATAAAATCTAGTATTTAAAAAACTTGGACTATGAGAAGCACTGCGACTTATTAAACCTTACGTCTTTTAAACTACTCAGGACTCGCCAGTGGCGGATCTCGCCCTCCCAAGGACCCAGTCTTTAGGAGGGCGAAGATAATTTTAAACAATCAAAATAAAGTTAAAAAATATCTTTTAAGGAAATTTTCTATGAAGAATACCATTTTTACGGTCAAATATATACTTTAGAACTTTTATTTTCTTTTGTTTCCTGTTTTAAAAATTTCCTTAAGCTCCTAAAGACTGGGTTCTTGGGAGGGCGAGATCCGCCACTGGGACTCGCGGAAATTTAATTAAAATGTTTAAGCTTGAATCATGGATTGACAAAATCGACTGGCACACCAAACCGACTCGTATTCTACAACTGTATGATCACAGAGAAAGATTCAAAAGAGAAATTGTTAGATGTTGCAACCAATTTCACGATTTTTTCAACAACAGGATAGTAAACGAATGGAATTTACCTCCCAACGAAATTATTTTGTCAAAAAATGCCAAAAAAACTCAAACTACCACCAATACTACTAAATAAATATATAATTCTTTCATTTTTTTATTAAATTATAAAAACTGTGATGAAATTACGTTTTTCACATGTGAATAAAAGTAACGTGAATTTTTTTGTAATTTAAATTTTTAAAAAAACTACCCGTTTTTGAGTGACAAACGCACTTCCATCACTGTTTTGAAAAAAATAATAATTTAATTGTTTCCTTTTTTTCTCGAATAATTATTTTTTTTAAAAAAAATTCTCGAATTTATTAAAACATGACTTTTTCTTTATGTACTAAAAATGGAAATAAGCATCTGCTAGACTACATTAAATTTTTAATTTTAATTCAAGAATTTTCAAAAAGCTAGCCATTTGAATGGGTGTTAATAAAACACGGACCACCAATTTTTTGAAAAACACGGACCGGTCCCATCAAGGATTTAAACACTTCTGTCAAATTCCGACCACCATTTTTTTAGCTCAAAATTTTACGAACTTTCACGCAAGACTATTATCTAAGCGGTCTAATGCTTCCTAAGTCCTAAGTTAAATATTATCCTTACTGTATTTTTCATTTTAGTTAAATTTTTTTCTAACTTGTTAAAAACAAAAATTTAATAATGATAAAGGTAAGCTCATGGTCTTGCGTGAAAGCTCGTAAAATTTTGAGCTAAAAAATGGAGGTCGTAATTTGACAGAAGTGTTTAAATCCTTGATGGGACCGGTCCGTGTTTTTCAAAAAATTGGTGGTCCGTGTTTTAGTAACACCCATTTAAATTGGATGAGTAAAAATTGATTTAAACAAAAAAAAAATCATCAGTTCATCATCAATTTGTTTCATGTATGAAAAAAGCACATGAAACAAATTAAGTAATTTTTGAGCAATTTTTTATTTGAATTTTTCGAACCTTAAAAACTATGCATTAATTCTGCAAATAATGAAAATAAATTTTTAAGTTCTTCAAAATGCTAAATTATGCAAACAACATGCTAAAATTTAATTGAAGCTCTGCAAAAACTGTGCAAATTCTTACAGATTGCACTTAATTTTAAAGTATTGAAATTAACTATATAGGTAATTAAAATGCACAGTAACTAAAGACCAACAAACATATCCTATTTCCTCAAATAAAAGCAAGTGCGCTTCACAAAGGATTTATCATATTCGAAAATTTCTTTTCCCGAAAAAACTGTGTCAAATAATAATGGTAATATAAGATTTAATCTAAAATGAATCAAATTCAAATTAGAATTGTCTTTAAAAGAAATAAATATACATTTAATTTGCTTAATTATAAAAAATTCTTAAATACTGGATCCTTTTAGATATGAAATTTTTGTTGTTATTCAATAAAAATATTAATATGTCTTAGAAATAAGACGATTAATATTTAGATTAATTAATTGATCCAACAAGTTGTTATATATCTTCTTATTTCTAGAACTGATTATTGCTTTTTTTATTTTTTTGTTGAAATTCTCATTCAATAATATTCTCTAGTGAAGGCTTTGTCTTGTTGCTATGATACACACATAAACTAATTCTTTCAAATAATTCTAATTTTTTCTATGAAATAAATAAAAAAAGTTAATTTTTTTTCTTGTTGTTTCTTCAAATTTTATTCAACACATAGTTAAAAAGAAAAAGATGGGTATTGACTCAAATCGTTTGCTATTAGACATTGAAAACTTGGCCTATTCTGGCATAGTCTTAAGTGTTGAACAAAGAGCAGCATTACAAACATCGCTCTCAATTGTACGTGAACAATATAAATTTAATAAAATTTATTTCTGGGGTAAAATATTGGGTACTAAAGAAGACTATTTTATTGCTGTTGGTGTTGGAAGAAATGAAATTAAAAATCGTTCATTTTTATACAGCCATGATTGTATACGATGGAAATTACTCAATCCACCAGTTGATGAACATTTTGACAAACTTAAAATTGTCAAAGGACGATTTACTGGTGATCCCAGTCATGAATTCGAATGTAAAACATACAAAGTTGTCGGTCAAGGCGAAGAGGAACACTTGGAAGAAGACATTGTAAAATTAAGAAAAAAAATTTTTATATTTTTTTTTTATTTTTTTTAAATTAATTTTTTATTTTTTTTTAAAAAGACTTTACTTAAAGAAGAGGATAGATTAGCTGCTGTAGTTAGAACTATTGAATCAGAAGCTCTTGTAGTTCCTAGATCAGCTTATGTTTTACAACCAACAGGCGAAGTAGTTCGCAATCGTTTATTCGAAGGCTTATCAGTTAACGAATCAGCCAAATTTTGTAATTACTTTCATTTTAGAGATTCTATTGTTCTAGAGAAAAAATCACCATTATTCAGAGCTAATTTAGACAAGGCTATAGATTTTTTGGATCCAATCGACGAGGATCAACCAAACGGTTGTTGGAGTCTACAATTTGAAAGAGGTTCAGCATTGACTTTATTAAGAAGTCTTAAATGGCCAGGTGCGTCTTTTTTCCACATACCAGAAACTTCATCATACGGATTTTCTTATTTTGGTATCGGAGAAGAAAATAGAGACATACCATTTATGCTTTGATCAAACAACAAAAATTAAAAAAAAAATTTTTATTTTTTTTTGTATTTTTTATTATTTTGAAATTTTTAAATAAAGAAAAAAAATTTTTTTAAAAATTTTTAAGAAATTTTAAAGTTTGAATATATGTACATAGAGTGACTGCGTTGACTATAAAACCCCTAATTACTGTGGCTGTAGACCCACGATAAAATCCTTTAATACCCTCTGTCTTCCATATTTTATCGGCTAATTTTCGAATAGTTGCATTTTTGTCTAAATCTGCTTGTTGTTTACTTTTAATTACATCAAACGGCATTATTGATAACCATGACAAAGCACCAGCTAATCCACCACAAACTAAATCAACAAATATTTGACTAGTAAATCCATAGGCTTTTCCTTTGCGTCGAAAATATTCAAACATATAAAAATAATTTCCATATGAAAAAGAGTCTCGAAGTGTCAAGGCCATACATCCTTTAAAATAACCCCTAAAACCCTCTTTTTTATATATTTGTTTCAAACAATCTAAAACACCAGATTGTTCTGTTCTTCGATGAGTCTGTAATTGAATTTTAACTAATTCTAAAGGATTAGTTGGAATTGTTAAAACAGCACCAGCTATCGAACCCGCTATGAATATTTTATCAAGCGATGGATCTTTTTTATCCCCATTTTCCAAGTACTTGAGCGTATTACCATAAATGCCGAATAAAGCTGAAGCAATAGGACCATAGCCAATTAATGGCAAAGACAAACCTCTAAAAAAGCCTACTGACTTATACAAATTAAAAATTAATAAAATTTTTTATTTGATTATAAGATAAAGAGTACTTTTTTTTCTTTAAGTAAAAATTTAACTGATTCTTTTATTGAATTTTGTCCTCTTGTTTGAATTAAAGATTTAACAGTATCTATCGGATGACCAACAGCCAAAGAAAATGTACCTGCTACTAAACCAGCAATAAAATCATTCATTTTTTTTTAGTCAAAATATTTATAAATTGATTAATTAAAAAAAAAAATATCTTGCTATAGTATAGGGACTTCCAAATAAAAAATAAATGTTCTATCTATTTTTTTTTATTTTTTTTTTACGTAGACTTCATATTAATAATTTAAAAGATAAGATAATTTCAAGATCAAAGTAACAATCTAAGAATTTTTTTATTTGCAAAATTTTTTTTTTATTTTTAAAAAAGGCAGTTTTAAACTATTTAAATTAAAAACAATTTTTTTTTCATTTGTCTAATATTGTTATTAAATTTTTTTGGCCAAGATAAGAAAATGTTTAGAAAATTGACAAACTTTAAGTTAATTCGTCAAGTGACGCACGTGGTGAGACGTCAATTCAATATAGAAACTAAATTTGATGTAAATGGCATTGAAATTAAAGCGAATAATGTCATTAAGAAATTTCCTTATTTGTGGCTCAGAGACAATTGTAAATGTTCAAAATGTTATAATTACATTGCTGATGAGATCGATATTGATCTAACTAAACTAAGTGATTCAATTAAGCCAGACAAAGTTGAAACAGTAAAAAACATTATTTCTGTCACGTGTAAGATTTTTTTTAATAATTTACTTTAAAGGGAAATTAAAACAACTACCGTAAACTTTCGATTATTATTACATTTAATAAAGACAATTTTGAAAAACAATTACATGGAAGCTGTTTTAGAAAGTAAAGCTATTATTTATATTAATAATAGCTAAAAAACGTCTAAAATTACATGTAAGATTTAAAAAATGTTTAAAAAAAATAAAAATCACATCATTAATTCTTAAAAATTACTTGATTTCTTACTAAAAAAATGTTCGAATTTAGAATTTTAATGAAATAAAAATTAAACCCTGCTTGCCTGTGAGTACCTAAAGTATCTAAAATTTAGAACTAAATTATTGTTTCAGTCGAGATTCATAAAATATGACATGGCAACTTTTATTTTCTATTTTACATTTTCAAAATTGCGTAATTATATTTTTTTACAATTCACTTTAATGTTAAATTTTAAAATTGAATTGCGCAATTCATTTACAAAAAATAAAATAGAAAATAAAAGTTCCCACATGCATTTTACACTGTAAATATTTTAGGTAGAAATAAGCAAAAAGGATTTGTGCTTGTAAGACTTGAGAAGATTTTTGAGAAAAACATTCAAAAAAACTTGATTATTAAAATTCTCATTAAAGCCCAAAATGTTCATAAATTGAATTGTCTTAATCACCTCATAAAAACATCTTACGAAGTAGGCGATTTACCACTTTAAATATTTACACTGTATTAATTAAGATAAATTATTGTTACAATTCGTGTTAAATGAATTTTAAATATAATATTATGCAATCAATCGAATTTCAAAAATAAACACACGTTTTTGGTATCATTTAAAAGACACACCTTAATTTTTTTTAAGTATCTTGGTTAATTTTTGAAGTTTCGATTGCATCCAATTATTTGATTAAAAAAGAACCCGTTGTTTTGATACAATTATATGTAATAGTATTTATACCCTCTGGTTTAATTGCGCAATTATAACCGAAAGTTTACGGTACTTGTACACATTTTGTTCCTCGATTCTACCTTTTCTTTATTAAACTTATCCTCTTCCTTTCCTTCGAAATAAAAACAATCAACAGATTAGTAAAGGAAATGGAAGAAACAAAAAAGAAGAAAGGTATATAATCGAAAAAGTTAGTTTTAATTTTTACTTTCCATTTTATGTGACCCAATGGCCCGTATCAGATTTGTTACAAACTTCAAGACATCAGTCATCACGTCACATAACATAAATTTTTAATTAAAAAAAAATTAGATTTTTAAAATTTAAAATTATTTTCAATAGGGGATGATGGCCATAAGTCAGAGTATAATTTAGAAAATTTTGTAAAAAATTCATTAATGAGTATAAATGAATCAAATAAAGAGTTATATCTATGGAATAGCGAATTAATTAAGACTGGAATTCCTAAATTCAGTTATGAGCAATATTCAAAAGATAATTTGGTATTAAAGCATAGTTTACAATCTATAAAAAAGTATGGAGCTGCTATAATAGAGGGTGTAAAACCCGATGAAAAATCCATAACACAAGTCTGCAAGCGAATAGGTCCAATTCAAAATTCACATTTTGGTGCTGATTGTATCGTAACTAATTCGTTATCATTTAAAGATAGAGCTTATACAAATTTATCCTTAAAAGCCCATACAGACACTGTTTATTTAAAAAACTCAGCTGGGTATTTATAGTTAATTATTTTTATTGTTTAAATAAATAATTGTTTTTATTTTATTGTTTATTTTATTAAGGGTAGAAATGTTTCATGTGATTACACCAGCTAAGGTTGGCGGTGAATCTTTACTAGTAGATGGTTTCTATTGTGCTGAATTATTAAGACAAAATCATCCAGAAGACTTTGATTTATTAACCAAATTATCAGTTGAATTTAATTTTTTAAAAGAGGGTGCTTATGATTTTAGATTTAAAAGTCCTGTCATAGAACTTGATTTAAATGGAAAAGATCTCAAACAAATTCGTTTCAATCCTTATCATAAAATTAATCTCGACCATTTATCCTATCAAGATATAACTGGCTTTTATAAGGCTATGAGAAAGTTTACTCAAATAATTCAAAATAAATCAAATGAACTATGGATTGGCTTGAGAGAGGATCAAGTATTATTATTTGATAATTTTAGATTGTTACATGGTAGAGCTTCATTTAAAGGCAATCGAAAATTAATTACTGTTTATTTGTCTCGGGATGATTGGTTATCAAAATTAAATGTCTTAGAAGCTTGATTTCAACTTTTTTTATATAAATTTTTTTGGTCTTTTTAAAATTTAAATTTTTAATTTTTTATACCTTTAAATAAAAGCTACGAATTTACATTCACTGTCGCTTAGTATTTATTACATTTTTTAAATAAATTATAATAAAAATAATAGATTGAAATGAAAAAAATATTTTGGTTAATTTTAACAATAATTTATTCAAGTAATTCTTTAATTTTTTTTTTAAATAATGGAAATATCATGTGATAATCAAGATTGTATTATGGAAGAAACGGCTGAAATTGAGGATTCAAATATTAAAAAAGCTGAATTATTAGATAAATCAGAGACTTGCTCTAAGAAAAATGATTGCATTTTGGAAGAAACGGCTGAAATTGAGGATTCAAATATTGAAAAAGCTGAATTATTAGATAAATCAGAGCCTTGCATTAAGAAATATGATTCTGAAAAGAGAAAAAAAATTGAAAAAATGTACCCAGGTTTATATGAAAATAGACAAGAAAATATTCGATTTAGAAAAAATTTAAGAGTAACTTTTAATAATCTACTTTGTTTCTAGCTTTATAATTATTATTAATTAATTTAAGTCAAGTTGTGAAAATGATCCTAAAAGGAATGATAATGTTAAATTTTTCAAAGGTGAAATAAAAAGTCAACCAGATGGTGATTTTATAGATAATATTTTGACTAAATGGAAAGGTAATTACAAATTACTAGAAGAACATCATGGTTATATTCAATGGTTATTTCCAAATAAAGAACCCGGTATGAATTATTTATCACAGCCTTTACAACTACATGAGCTTGATGTAGGAATTAAATATAGATAATTAACAAAATTAATTTTTATTAAATTTTTTTTATAAAGAAATTAAAAAGCGATTCTGAAAGTGTAGAAAAGCTTTTAAAATCATTTGAATTAATGCTTGATTTTTATGGAATGGAGCTAAACAAGAAACCACCAGTCGGTTTTAAGCGAAGTGAGATTTATAAAAAAAGATATAAAAATTTAATAAGGTATTTTTTTGAAAAAAAAAAATTTAATTTTTAAATTTTCAAATATTTTTTTTTCCTTATAGAAATAGACATAATTTTTTGAGAATATCTCGAATTTTGAAATGTCTAGCTGATTTTGATTTAGAAGAATATCAAATTGAATGGATTAAATTTTTAATAGAAGAATCATTTGTGAATCAAGAGCTTAGTGATTTAGATAGAAGCATCACTCAATTTTATGTACATACAATTAAAAACGATGAAAAGAGACATGAAATAATCAAACAAATCGAATTAAAAATTATTCAATTTATTTTAAATGAAAAAATTTAGGAAAGATTATTTATTTTTGTTTTAAATTAGTAAATTTTAAAAGAAATAAATTAGTTTTTTAATTAAGCAAAATTTATTGTTTATTTATTTATTTATATCAACATATTTGTTTATTTTTAAAGTAACAAAAAAAAGAAGTAAACCGTCTAACTTGATTAAGCTATTTATAGACTCCTTTTGCTTTTAATTAGGGTAGTTAATTTTTTCTTCATAGAAATTTCAAAAAAGCTGATATCGACTTGCTAAATACAAAATTTAAATCTTTTTTATAAAATGACCATTTCATTACAATATTAAAACAAAATGTTCATCTCTTAGTCTCTGAGTTTGTATCCAAATTATGAAACTTTTATTTTATGGTGCTTTGAATCAAAGCTTCTTAGATTTATTTTAAATAATTTCCATTAAAAAAAAGAAGATATGATTGATTTTATAAGAAATTATTGCTGACAACTTATCAACAAAAATCAATACTAATTTTCTTTTTATTTTTTAAGGATCCTGAAAGAAAGATGAATGATATACTTTAAATCTTTTTTTTTCATTTAAATAAGTAGAAATAATGTTATAGAATTTTTTCTTTTTCAAAAGAGAAGAGTATATGATAAACATTTAAAGAAAAAAAAATAGTATTTTTATTTCTACTCATTATTTTTGTTTCAACACATTTCGCTACAAATAAAAACTACATCAAATTCCAATATTGTATTTGCAATATAAAAGAAAAAAAATAAATTTCTTTTATTGTTAGGACCGACTCATTAGCCTCATTTCATCTGAATCGAATTACAACCATATTAAGGTAGTTTTGTTTTCACGTTTTATTCTAAACTCATATGTTTCGCCAATATTTTTTTTAAGTTTAAAATTAGCATTTGAATAAAGCTAGTCTACAATTTAAATATTAAAGAAACTAAACTATACTTCGAAATATTGAAAATAAAAAAAAAAGGAATTTTTTTCAAAATTGGAATAATACTGTTTTTTCTCACCAAAATTAGTCAATAAATAGAAAAAACATAAATAAGATTGTCTTATGTAAATATTTCAAGTTTTTACATTAAACAGAATATAAAAAAAGATAATTCAATGCTTATATTACAAAATGAGATAAATATGAATATTAGATAATTTATGTTTAATTTCAAAAATCAAAGAATTTTTTTAAAAATTCAAACCAATTTTTTCTTAATTAATGGTCATTTTTTGTAAGGCTGTTGTGGGTTGATTTTCAACCCATTTGAAATGACCCTTGAATTCAATTTTTTAATACTTGTTTAAAAATTAATTTTTTTATGCGCGAATAAAATTATAATAATTTTTAAATCTATTTAAAGACTGTTGGAATATTTCAATAATTTATGAATCTTTTTTTCTTTTTTTATTATATTTATATATATATTTTATTTTTTTTTAATAATTTTTTTTTTCTAAGAAGTTGGATTTTTTCAAGTTGTTGTCAGATTATTAGAATAGGAAATTGAATAAAATACACAAGAAATATAATCGATAAAAATTCAATATTCTCGTAGATAATTACTGTTCTCTAAAGCTTGAAATTTTACTAATGAATTTTGCATTTATTTCATGAGAAAACAAGAAAAATCAATAAGTTTTATATTTCTATACGTTCTTGTTTAATATGTAGAAGGATACGCAATCGATTTATTTTTTTTTTATGTTATTGTTGTAAGGTCTTGAGATTTTGTTCTTTATTTATGTTTTTTTTCTCTTTTAATTCAATTAGATGATTCAAAAATGACGGACAAAAATCTCGATATTAAAATGGAAAATTGTTCACTTACAGACAGCATTGAACAAAACCATGAAGATAAAGTAGTCATAGAAGAAGAAGAAGAAAATTCCATTTATAAATCAGTAAGTTTACAGTGTCAAGAATATTTATTGATTTTTTTCTTTTAACTACAAACAACAAGTAGAAAAAGAGTTTTAAATTTCATTTAGTATGTAAATAAGGACTCTCTGTTAAATATTTATAAATATTTTCTTTTTTTCTAAAATAAAAAAAAAAGATAATGTTTATTAAGATAACTTTGACGTTTTTATCAGAAATTCATTATCTTTATTTTTAAGGCGACGATTGCTGATTTGAATAGCCCTCAGCCCATAAATAGCAAAAGTATTTTTATTCGCTTTTTAATTACAAAAATAAAAAAAAACTAGATCAAACTGAAATAATTATTTTTTTTTGTTTATACTAAAAATACAAAAAATAAAATTCCATTAATCTAGTTTCTTTTTTTTATAGTTTTAAAGATATTTATTTTATTGATTTTTTTACTTTTAAAAAGTTGAAAAGATGTCGCCTGGATTGGCTAAACGAGTAAGTCAAAGTCCTGAGCAATTTTCACCAATTTCAAATCAAATATCACCAAATTCAGCCTCGTCGAGCACTTCATCATCATCGTCATCGGCTAATTTAAAAATTCAACACGCTTTAGAGAAAAATATGCAGAAATTAAATCTAGTACCAAAGAATAAATTTGTTAAAAATTCTAATTTGACCAAAGAGGACATTGAATTATTTACAGCTAATAATGTCAATGACAATGAAGTAATAAGTCAATTTTCTCCTAATCATATAAGAAATAGTCTTAGTAATACAAATAGTCGAAATTCAGCCAATCGAGAAATGACACCTGATTCCATAGACGAAAATTACTATGTCAATACGAATCCAAAACCAAAGAAAAAGAATCCAAATCTTGTCAAACCAAGAGTTGTTAATAGAGTATCACAAATTGGCGTTTCAAGTTCATCTACTTCATCGTCTATATCATCTAATTTATCATCGCCAATTACAAATCAACAAATTGCTAAAAAAATAAACAAAAAACAATTAATTCAACAACAACAACAGCAGCAGCATTTAGAGCCTTTACAATTTAATAGAAATAATAAAAATAAACAAACTCAACCCAGACACCTAAAACAACCAATTGTTCAAAATAATCAATTAAATACTAAACAATTAATTCATAAGAAAAAAATTCAAGTTAAAAAAAATTCTGTTATTCATCATCATCAGCAGCAGCAACAAAATCATTTACAAAAAAATATTGTTTATCAAGACAATGATGATGATGATGAAGAAGAACAGAGTGAATTTGATGATTATAATCAAGAGGATAATTTTGAACATGATGATGAATTAGATGAACAAGAATATGAAGAAGAAGAAGATTGTGATAATGAAAATTATCAAGATTATGAAGATCAGCAAGATGAAGAAGAAGACTTTTATGAAGAGGATAATGAGAATTATGAAAATTATCATTATGAAAAAAATTCCAAATTTATGAAACAACAAGCCGAAAAAATAAATTCAAAATTAGTGAAAAATATAAATCCGTTAAGTCCACATAATCCAAAAAACTTCCAAAATAAAAAGCCTATATCAAGGCCCAACACTTTAATAACTAATAATAATAGTAATAAAAACAATAAACCGAATGTGTCACAATCGGCATTTATTGAACCCATTAGTAATAAAAACTCACTTAATACATCAGCCTCATCATCTACATCAACAATACACTCGAATCAAAACATTAAATTGACGACTAATACAACAACAACAACCAATACTACTAGTAAAAGCAATAATAGTTATCAATCGAATCAAATAAACAGTAATAATATTCAGAGTAATAGTGACCGAGATTACGATACTGATGAAGAAACAAATAAATTACTTTTAGAAGCTTCTAAGCAACAACAACAACAACAATCTTCAAAATTATCTAATGAAAATTCTCAAACAACAGAACAATGTAAAAATATGGTAAAAATTTTAAAAATATTTATTTTTATTTTAAATGAGAATATTGACATGTTTTTTTAAGATCGAAGCTAAACAACAAAAAAGTCGAGAAAGTTAGTATTTTCCTAATAAAATTTTATTTTATTTTTTACCATCAAAAAAAAAGCTTGAATCTAATTTAAATCCATTTTTTTTTATCAATTCAAAAAATTTGATTAAATTTTTTGGTAAGTTATAAATGTTTGCCTCTTTTTCGTTAAATGTTTGCTTAATGTGGTAAAAATATTTATTATTTTAAAAAAAGCCAATTAATAGTTTTTAAATTTGTCAAGAAAGTTTTAGAGTTAGAAATGTTAAGTGCAATTCCATTCTTAATTCAGTACTCAATTCAAGTGAATAAATACAAATAAACTCAAGAGAAATTCAATCACAAGCCTGACTTTCAAGTTCATTTCGATTTTTTAAATTTCGTTTAAATAATATGACAAGATGTTCTTAACGAGTTATTTCACAAATGGGTCTACCTAGTACCCACAGCGAAAAATCTGGTTCCCACAACCAAAAAATTTTCCCCCACAGAAATTCATTTAGCCTTGTCAAAAAACTTTTTTACAAACACTGTAAATTTTGCATAAATATGTAAAAAAGCAGTTCCCCACAGTAAACATATTTTTTTATGGACAAAAATAAGCTATGAAAAAAAGAAAACTAACAATCCATAATTGTTTTAAGTTAAAAAATTCACTTTTTGGGTGATTTAAAATTAAACTACAGTCGAACCTTGGTATAACGAAAGGGTCGGTTCCGAAAAACACCCTTTCGCTGTATCTATATTCGTTCTATCAAGACATTATTTAAAATAATTTTCTAATTTGGGACATATTTTGAGCTGCGTAATATCGAGTTTTTCGCTTTATCAAGGTTCCACTGTAGAATTATTTTTCAATAACTAAGAAACCTTTTGAAAACGAGTCTTCGTAGAGTGATACACTATAATGCCTAATGAGGATTTCCTCTATATATGCGTAAAAATACAAAACATAACTTTCATTCTCTCTGTCTTTTTTTGAATAAAATTAAAGATCAAAAAAATCTAATTGAAAAAAAACTTGCCATTTTTAAAATTGTTGGTTTTCTTATTTATTTATCACCAAATATTTTTTGTTGGCTTAAAAAAAAAGTCTCGAATGATAGATTTATCCTTCTTTAAAAATATCCAGTAATAGATCTCAAAACAAAACTCTAACAAATTGAGAAAGCTACTTTTAACAAACTAATTTATAATCAAATCAGTTGTGAAAAAAAGTTTCATTTGAAAAAACATTTTTTCCTAGATTTAGCAAAAATGTTACAAATTATACAGTACAATCCGAAACAAAGTTAATGAAAACATAAACAATGTTTAAACAGAGCATACACAAAACCGACACAGAACCGAAACAAAAACAACACAGAACAGAAAAAAAATCAATACAAAACCATTTTAAATGTTTCTGTTTCGGTTTTGTTTTGTGTATGTTCTGTACAAACAGTATTTAAACAGGTCGTTAACTTTGTTTTGGATTGTACTGTAGCAATTTAAATGTTTAAAAAAAAAATTAAGAAGAAAAATGGTGAATTGAAAATAACTTTATTTTCTGACTTTTCATTCGAGTTCCTAAAAATGTAAATGTTGATTATAATTTGAAATGTATTTAGTCTTTGAATCATAATGTATTAACATAACATGATGTTTAAACGGATGTTTCAAAGCAGCTTAGGTTTGTTTAAACATTCTTTTATTCTCTCGATTCTTAAGAAAAATTTACCTTACGACTCAGAAAAATTTTATAAAAAATACTTTTTTTTGACAAATTCAAAATTTTTCAAATGCTAAATAATTTTTTTTTCAGAAATTTTTATGTGAACCAGATTAAAAAGTTTTTTTAGTATAGTATAGTAAAACCGGATATTCAAATTCATTAATTCTAAATACATCGTCAAAATAAGAAGAATTAGGCATAGTTTTAATAATTAAAACAATTGATTAAATCACTAAATGTAACTGACCGTATTGCTCTGATTTATAATTTAAGCTTTGTCACATTCAAATTTCTTTTTTAAAATAATTTAAGTTAGCTAAACTTATAAATAATTATTTAAAATTTTTTATGCATTAATAAAAAAAACTTGTAAGAGTTTAGTCTCCTAAAGTTTTTTAAAAAAAAAAAGAAAAATTTGGTGTTAGAATTAATAATTAGATCTTAAAAAATAATAATAATTTACATAAAAATATTTATTGTTTAGTATTATACATTAAAGATTTAATAATTAATTTTAATTTTTTTTTTGTTTAAGATCAAATTCATCAAATTATGGATCCTGATAATCAAGTTTTAATCGAAGGTGTTTTATTCAGAGCTCGTTATTTAGGCTCGACTCAACTAGTCACAGATGGTAATCCAACTAAATTGACGCGTATGTTACAAGCTCAAGAAGCAGTTGGTCGAATTAAAGTAACTATTTTTTCTTTTTTTTAATCTTCAATTAAATCTTGTGATTTATCTAATGATAATAATAATAATTCACTATTTGTCTTGCTCAATTTGTTTACCATTGTTATTTGATCATATAGTTTATGACGTAAACTTTGTAATAAACTTGATGTTTTTGATCTTTCATAAAATTTATAACAATCAAAGTTTGATCGTGTTGTATATAAATTTGATGATATAAAATTAATAAGGCGTATGTCCGTAGAAGAACGTTGTTTTTCTAATTTTTCCAATACTTTTTGATGTAGTTTACGCACTTGTTTTTGATTGTACATAAAATCCAAGGCTTCTTTGAATTGTAAATTATTTTTAAGAATTAAATTTAGACTTTTTGTTGAATTTGTCGTCGTCGTTGTCGATGAGTATTGAAAAAAATCTCTCAATTGACTTGATGAAGTTAATATATGAGTACATAGCGATTGACTTTTGCCTAATTTTGGCTCTAATTCTTCATCTAAATCAATATTATTAGCATTTGTATTAGTAGCAGTGCTATTGCTTTCTGATATTTGATCTGTTTTTGAATTTTGAGTTATTACAAAATCTGGTTCTTGATTCTCATCATCATCATCATCATCCTCCTCCTCTTCTTCATCGTCGTCATTATCATAATCACCATCATCATCATCTTGTATTTTCAACTCGTCCATTTCATCATCATCATCATTAAACGATAAAGAAGTCGCTCGAAAATAATCATAATCATCGTCTTTAGTATCATAACTTATCAATTTATTCTCTTTTTTTCCATTTAATTCGCGTTGTTTTTCTTGTATAGCCGAATTCTCTCTAAGTAATATTTTTTTACTTATTTTAGGCGCTTCGAATTTAGCATTTTCCGAATTTTTTTTATTATTCTTAATTTTCTTATTATTATTGCTTATGTAATTATTTTCATGGTTATTTTCTTTTAAATTTTTAACCGATACAAATTTTAAATATTCAAATGTATTTTGTCGTTGTAATTCGGATAATTTCTTATAGACTTGAGTTTGTGTTATAAAAGATTGCTTAGTTTTTTGTTGTTGAGCAGTTTGTGTTTGTGAATTTTTGTTAAGTACGTAGACTTTAGGACTACTTATAAGATCGGGTAGTTTGCATTGAGTAGACGTCAAGTCACTAAATGAGCTTTTACGTCTAGTATCATCATCGCCACCACCACCAAATTCATCTGGAATTGATTGAGAATAATTTGGTAATGGCGATGAAACAGTCGATTTTGATTTGATACGAGAACATTCCGAATAGATTTCTTCCGAGTGAATTTTATTAAGACTTTTTCGTGATGTTTTTCTACCACCTATTTGTTGTTGTTGTTGTTCTGTTGTTGATTCATTTGATTCTAAAGGTTTTTTTATTTTCAAATATTCCGATAGACTACTAAATGAGGAAAATGTCGATACGAATATTAAAGAGGGCTCGGGTTTTTGAGCTATTAAATGAGATGTTATTTTTCTATTAGGACTCGTATTTTGATAGGGTTTTTTAATATCGTTTAGTTTACCAACAGTTGCTATATTAACCCAATGTGGTTTTTTAATTTTAGACGAGTGTTGATTTAAAAGAGAACGTGGTTGACGAACATTTTTATAATTAAATTGTATTGGATTCATTTTGAGAAATGGCGGCTTTTTATTTGTGTCCTCTAATACGACCTCCACCAAATCGCACTCTTCACTCTCGTCTATGAGGTCCGTTTTTGTTTTATTAAATTGAGCCTCCGAATCACAATATAAAATTGGTATGTCGAAATTTTTGTATAAATTTTTCAAGTAGACTTTATTCGTATCACAAATCGTCTTTAAACAATCTAAATCATAATTACTTCTTGTGTTTATTGTTGTTTGTTGATAACTATTAATTGATACTTCATTTGAATCTAAACATTCATCTTCAAAACTTTCAAAATTGAATTTATTTTTAACTCGAGTTGCATTAACCTGTTTACTTAAATTTCTTCTTAAATCTTTTTCTTTTAAATTTTCAAGTTGCTCTATTAATTTCTGTTGTTTCTTTTCAATACCTAAATATTTGATTAAACCAGTTCCATTATTATTAATATTATTACTACTACTACCTACTAATAAATGTTTGCTAATTTTTTCAGAATCTTTTTCTTCTTTTAAGTAACGACAAAATTATTTTAAAAATTCCATAAAATTTTTCAACAAAAAAATACCTTTATTTGATGCTGATTTTACATTTATTACACTTGGATTAATCACAGATGATGATGATGATTTATTCAAATCAATTAAAGTACTCTTATCAAGGCTTTTATTCTTATTTTTTGTACGAAATGAATTTTCTATTGTTTGTTTAAGAACTAATAACTTTTTATAATCACTTGAGTATTGAGGTCGTTTTTTATGAATGTCAATTAATTCGACTAGTTGATTGTTATTATTGGGTCGTTTATTGACCATTAGATTTTCCAATATTTGAAAATTATTTCTTGGTCTTAAATTCAAACATGTTGCCATTTTAATATCGCCCAATTTTTGCTCATTCTTCATGTCATAACACGTTCTATACAAACGATTTGTATACCTTGATTTTATATCCTCATTAAATAATAAATTTTCTTCCATTTTTTTTAAAACTGAAAAAAATTTATTTTAAAATCAGCAACAACAACAACAAAAAAAAATTTTCCGTGTTTTTTTATTTTAAATTGCTAAATAAACATGAAAATTAAAGAGAAAAAATTTTTTAGTTGTTGTGTTTAAGCTGCTTAAGCTGGATTTTATCCGAAAACATACATTTTTTTCAAAAATTATTATGGTTTCACTGTAAATAAACAAAATTAAAACAACAACAACAACCAAAATAAATTGACTATAATGTCTAAATTATTAATGCTTTTCTATTTTTTTTGTTAATAGGCTCCAGAAGGTGAAAGTCAACCAAGTGTTGAAGTAGATTTGTTTGTAAGCACGGAAAAAATAATGGTTCTAAACACAGATCTACAGGTAATTAACGAACATACTAAAAACTTAATTTTTTTCTTTAGTTGTTTTTGTTTAAAACTAATCAAGACCTTGAGTTGTTAGCATTCTAATAAACATTATATTTTCTCCTTTTAAAACTAAATTAAGATTGAAAAAGTTGTAAGTTTATTTATTCTCTTTTTCTCTCTCTTTTTTTTTATTTGTTCAAAATTGGTTCTAATTACTCGTCAAGTTATATATACATATAATTTTGTAACTATTTATTAAAGGCCTAAAACTATTTAATTGTTTATTTTTCCTTAAAATTTAAAAATAATTCCCCTAAAGAGCGATAACATTTTAAATAATTAATTAGAAGAATTTAAAATTGGAAAAAAAATATTTATTTTTAATTTAAAAAAAATGAAAGGAAATAATGATGGATCATTCATTGAGGTCGATATCATACATAGCTGACATTGGTAATCTAGTTGTATTGATGGCTAAGCGAAGATCTGCTAGTGCTGAAGATGGTAATACAAAGCGTCAAGTTAAAATGATATGTCATGTCTTTGAGAGTGAAGAAGCTCAATTGGTTGCCCAGTCGATTGGGCAGGCATTTCAAGTAGCCTATATGGAGTATTTAAAAGCAAATGGAATTGAAGACATGTCAATAATGAAGGACTTGGATTATCAGGAAGTATTGAATCAACAAGAAATAATGGGCGATGAATTGTTAATGTTTGCCAAAAAAGAATGTCAAAAAGAAGTGATTGTACCCAAGCATAAAAATGAGCCTTTAGGTGTTGTTATAGTCGAATCGGGTTGGGGTTCTATGCTACCAACAGTTGTTGTAGCAAATATGATGCCAACAGGTCCAGCAGCTAGATGTGGTCATTTAAACATAGGTGATCAAATTATATCTGTTAATGGAATCAGTATGGTTGGCCTACCATTAACAGCTTGTCAAGCTCAAATTAAAAGTGCTAAACATTTAACACTAGTTCGTTTAGTAGTCGTACCATGTCCGCCTGTTGTTGAAGTACTAATTAAAAGACCCGACACAAAATATCAACTTGGTTTCAGTGTTCAAGATGGAATTGTAAGCAACAACAAAATTTTTCAATTAAAAAAATGAAATAATTATTTATTTCTTATTTAGATTTGTAGTTTATTAAGAGGTGGTATAGCCGAACGTGGTGGTGTTAGAGTCGGACATAGAATAATAGAGATTAATAATCAAAGTGTAGTAGCAACGCCACATGAAAAAATAGTCAGTATTTTAGCCAATTCAGTCGGAGAAGTATGTCAAAATTTAGAAAAAAAAAATTTTTTTTTTGTTGTAAAAATTATTTTTTTTTTAATTTTAGCTTCGAATGAAAACAATGCCTACTCAAATGTTTCGTTTATTAACTGGTCAAGAACTACCTGTTTATATTTAATTTTATTAACAACTTTAAATGTATATTTTTTTCAAAAGACTTTAGTCATGAGCTTTTTATTTTATTATTTTTAATTTTTTTTTTCCAAGCGAGAATGATCTTCAAACTTTTAATCCACTTTTGTAATTACTGTTACTCTTCTTTTTTTTGTGTTTGTTTCGGTCATCTAAATTACAACAATTTCGAATTTTAATCGATTTTTTAAAATATTTATTTAAAAAATAAAATCTTAAAAAAAAATTTTTTTTTTAATTTTTCACCTTAATATTATTGGCACATGTTTCGAACTAGAAATCTAAAAAAAAATGAAAATTAATTTAGTAGAATTAATAGTGCTGTTATGTGCTCTGAGGTAAAATCAACTTTTTTTTTGTCAATTTTGATATGACGTCACAATTGAACCAACATAAAAAAAGAGAAACTTTAAAGCATAACTATTAAAAAAATCAGTCATATTAGTAATTAGGCTACTAAAAAACATAGAATAAAATCCCTAGCAAAAATAAAGATAGAAAATCTTGAAATTTGTTTATTTGAACAAAGAAACCACTTTGAATCTATTGACTCGATGGAATCATGAATCTCTTTTATTTCAATTTATTTTATGACATATTTTAAACTCGTCTAAAAATAAAAAAAAATAAAACCAGATTTTATTTATTAAATAAAAAAATTAATTTCTAGTATTTAAGTTTTAAAAAAAAAAAATTTTTTTTTAAATTGAACTTTGATTTTAAAAATGTTGTTTTTGAATTCCATTCCATTCTATTGTATTTTATTAAAACTTTGAACATTAGAATAGCATTTTATTCCACCTCTTTTTCTTAGTATTTAATTAAAAAAATAAAATTAAAATTTTATTTTTTGATTGATCCTAATATCCTTCTTTCATTTGATAGTCTTAAAAAAATATGTTTCACACACACAATTTTAAATTATTGTCTAATTTAATTTGACCAAGGATACTTGAATTAAAAATAGACTCAAACAAACAAAATAAAATATCTTCTAAAATTAGAATATTTATCTTTTAAAATTAAACTCAGTGTGTGTGTGTGTGTGTGGATTTATCTTTTTGATTTTGTTAACCAAGCAAATCGAGTAACAAAAAACAAATGGTTTTATTTTTTAAATGTCAATATTTAAAAAAAAGTAGCAATTTCGGGTTAGCTTAGACATTATATAAAATAAAGAGATCATTACGTAAATAATTTCAACAAAAAAAAAAAGTTTGAGAGTTGAAAGAATCAAGTAATAAAAAAAAAGAAGAATTCTCGAAAGTTCTTTTTTTTTTTTAAATTTTACAACAAAAAAATCCTGTTCTACCTTGTACCAAAATCAGCTTGTTCTTTTTCTAATGTTTCTAAAATAAAAATTGTTTAAATTTTTTAAAAGTATAAATAAATCTGAACTGAAGGTATTTAAAAAGAGCCAAGCCCAAATAACTTTTTTTTTTATTTTTATCAGAATAGATTCTAAAGTAAAAAAAAAAAATTTTTTCAAAATGTATTGGGAACAAATTGGTTTTTGTGTATTTGTTGTTGGTTTCATAATGGTTTCATCCGTAAAGACTATAGATAAACATCGACATCATTTACGTCGCAAGCGTATACTTAAAAATTTACTCAAAGTAAATTATTCTAAAGAAGATTTATTAAATCACATAGCATCAAGTGGAATTGTTCTAAAAGATACAGATGGTCAAGAGGAAAAATTTGAGCCTTACAATGGAAAAGCGCATTTATCAAAATATATTAAAGTAATAGTTAATTATTGTGTTACATTTAATTCAGCCTTTTTAATAGTTGGTTCACTAGCTGAATCCTATTTGTACGGTGTTCGAATGGTTGGTAATATTATATCAATAACATTGGGTTTTATATATGCATTTTTAATTGTACAACCATTTATGTATAGTCTAGATGAGGATATTAAGACACCATATCAGTATTTTGAGAGACGATATCGCAATCGTAAATATGTACGAGCTATTACAGCCGCAGCTGGAATGTTATTTTATTTTTTATTTTTGACACTTTATTTATGGGGCTGTGCTGTTTTGTTAAGTACTTTAATACCACAAATTCCATTGTGGTTGTCAGCAGTTATGATCGGGGTCTATTCAATAGTAGGAAGTACCATTGGAGGATTTACACAATCGACTAAAACAAATGTTTTACAATTTTGTATTCTTCTAGCTGGCCTAATAATGTCTTTAGTATTTACTATAGACAAACATAAAGATTTAACACCTAGTCAAATATGGATGTTGGCTAGTGAAAATAATCGTACTAAATTTTTTGATACAAGTGCCGATTTTACAACTAGATATACAATTATAAATCAATGTTTGTCCTTGTCAATACCATGGACATGTGTACATTCATTATTATTACCAAATTTTATACGTTATAGAAATATACCTGGTAAACGTCGCTCGCGTTTTTTGATCATATCACATTTTCCATTTATGGTCTTGGTTAATTTAATTCTTTTGATTTCAGGTGGTATTTTGTGCTATATTTATTTTTATGGATGTGATCCAATTGTAACTAAGAAAATAGTTAATAAAAATCAATTGGGTACATATTGGATATATCTTGTTCTATCTGAACATGTGCCTTCATACACAGGTATTTTATTTGCATCGATAATTGGTTACTCTGTTGTACAACATTCTATGGGTATGGCTCTGTGTGGTCATACTGTTTTTTGTGAAATTATAAAACCAATGTTTTTTGATTTGTTTAGTTGTTTGAGAGATAATGATGAAATTATTCGCTGGACTAAAATAATATTGACTATTTTACTTGGTGGTTTAAGTACATTGTTATCAATTGGTTTTGCCTATGTACGCAATACAATGTTGTCTTTATTTTTTGTTTTTAACAATTCGATTAATTCTCCTATTTTAGGCTTATTCTTTTTGTCCGCGTTTAACCCTTATGCCAATGATGTTGGTGCTATGTTGGCATTTTTGTGTAATTTAGGAATTAATTTTTGGCTTGCGTCTGGTACTGTTTTAATAAGTCGTCTAAAATCTCAAGAATTTCCACCAGAGACTTTTCTATGCAATAATGATAATCATAAAAATATGACTATTTTAAATCAAAATCATCGCCCTCATAATTATTATTATCCGACGACGAAAAGTTTTTATAATTCGACACGATTTGTTGAGGATTATTATCCAAAAAATCCAGCATTGGCCTATGCTTATTCAATAGCACCTATTTGGTATTGTTTATTTAGTCTCTTGTTTATGATTTTTATGGGTTCTTTATTTAGTTTGATTTATTCTCTCATTAAAACACGTACAATTGATGCTGATTATAAACACGCCGAGGAAAGAAAACCCTATTTGTACATTTATCGTATGTTTAAAATGAATTCTAAACAAGAAAAAGAAAAAATTGTTGAAGTTACTTTTTTCTAAAAAAAAAACAACATAAAAAAAGATAATTATAGAAATAGTGTTTTGTCCCAGTTATATTTGTTTTTTTAGTAGTCAAAGTGTACCAGTTTTTTAAGAAAAAAAAAATCGAATTTTTTTTGTGGTGAAAAATTAATGTAAATTTTTTTCCAAATTTTTATCATTTTTAAAAATAAGATTTTTATTAATAAAGAAAGTTTTTTATCGAATAAGATTAGATAATTTTTTTTTGTTAATTCTAATTAAATGTGACCAGTATAAGAACATTAACTTCTCTTAAATAAAAACTTAAGATAACTAAATCATCGTTAATGATTTCTTATAAAAGCTAGATGTTAAATTAAAAATTTTAACGAAAAAAAAACATGAAATCACTTGAAGTAAATGAATACCCAACAATTCGCCAAACTAAACCAAAAAAAAGGTGCAAACGACCAATTTTAATTGGAATAATTGCGCTTGTTTTTTTAGGTATATTAGGTCTTTGTCTTTATTTATTTGTACCAATTGGTCCCTATTGTGATAAAAGTGAATTTAAATCTAATGGAAAAAATCGTATAATAGATGGTGATGATGCTGCACCTCATAGTTATCCATTTATAGTATCAGTACAATATAAATCAAACATAAAGGGCAATGTACACATTTGTGGTGGAAGTATTCTAAATGATCAATGGGTGCTAACAGCAGGACATTGTATTAGCTCAATGAATGATGTAAGAAATGAAAAATATTCTATCATAGTTGGTCTACATAAACTAAAAGAATATTCTTATTCTCAAGTCTACATTGTTGAGAAAGTATTTACAAATTTTAATTTTAATAATATTCATAAAAATGATTGGGCATTGTTAAAACTCAAAACACGAATAAAATTTGACGACAAAGTTCAGCCTATTGAGTTATCACATACGCCAAGTGAAAATTTTATAGACAAATGTTTAGTCACAGCTGGCTGGGGCTCAATTAGCAAAACTTATGATGTTAACCTACCTAGTAAACTACAAGAAACTTATCTTAGAGTAATTAATGATGATTCTAAATGTAGCGTGGTTAGTAAATGGGAAAATCAGGCAACATTTTGTACTAAATCACCGACAAGTCGACCTTATACGATGACATGTAGAGGTGATAGTGGTGGACCATTAGTTTCATTTAATAAGACTCGTCAAAAATGGTATTTAGAAGGCATTACTTCATACGGTATATCAAAATCAAACAAATGTCTACCTGACTATCCAGGTTTTTTTACAAAAGTTTATAGATATAAACAAGATATTTTACAAACAATGTCAGACAATTTATAAATATCAAAATTTTTTTTTTTTATTTTGCTAAAAAAATTTTTTATTATGTGTTATTGCTCCAGCTTTTTGTCGCTAGCATGCTTCAATTCAGTTAGTTTTATGGTTCTTTTTTAAATTTAAATACTTTTGCAACAAATTAGTTTTTTGAACTTATCCTAAAGTTTTCACCAGTTCTAACAATTTATAAGCAAATTTTCGAAAAAGAGAAAAAAAAAATCCATGCAAAAAATATGCTAATAAAAACTTAAATTCTGTTCAATTTTTATTTCTAACATCCAACAACTTGGGTCAAACCTATGCCAGCTTAAATAAAATCTCTTTTTCACCTTTAAATTAATAAACTTAAAAGATTAATTTTGGTTAAAGGATAACTTGTATGCATATTTCAGTGTTGATATGATAATTCGAATTAATAAAATTTTACGTAAAATACCGTAAATTTACGTAAAAATAGTAAAATCAAAAAGTCTAAAAAAAAACAAAATTTCGATTTTTTCGAGACATATTCATTTTAAGATTTTTTACGAAAAAAAATTTTACTCTATAATACGGACTCTATATTAAAATAGCAGACAATAAAGGCATGTTAAAGTTTTTTTGATTTTTTGTTTTTTTTGTTTTTTTTTGACCGAAAAAATCACTCTGCAAAGCTTTAAAAGCTACTTTTGGCGATAAAAAAATTTTTGCCTACTGCAACAAAATTTGCTGCACCTGTTGGCCAAGTCTGCAAAAAATTGTGCCATTTTAATTGCGTATTTAATTTTGGTTTTTTTTTAATGCTGTGCAAATTTGCAGAAAAGAAATTTTAATTGCAAAATTGCAAAAATCTATTAATTAGCTGCAAATATGCGCACTTTCTAAAAGAGCCTATAATTTAAATACGCAATTAAAATTGCACAAATTTTTGCAGACTTGGCAATTTTGTTGCAGTAGGCAAAATTTTTTTATCGACAAAAGTCGCTTTAAAAACTTTGCAGAGTAATTTTTTTGGTCAAAAAAAAACAAAAAAAACAAAAAATCAAAAAACTTTAACATGCCGACAATAAAATAGCCAAATTAAAATAAATTAATCAAAACAATCAAGTGTGGAAAAAAAAAGTTTTATGCATAATTAAAATAGCAAAATCTTAATTGAATTAAAAATATTTTGCATCAAAAAAGCTGATTCAAAAAAAATTGTTCAAAATAGCATTGTAATCAAAATAAATTAGTTTTAATTTTTTTTCTACTAATATTCATTTTAAGAAAGATGATTGATGAATTAAGTTTAGAAATGGATAAGCTTATTGTTGATGATAAAGGAGTTGTAACTTTATCACAAAAAAATTTTCCTCAATTGTATTACTTTGGACAATACTTTCGCTTGATTGATAACACAAAAGGCAGCTGTAAATGGCGTTGTGTTAAACCGGCGTGTAATGTAAAATGTTTAACTAATGGATGTGTTGTCGGTGAAAAGTATTCAGTCAAAAGGGATAAAGATGACTATGACCCGATATCTCACCCAAATCACTCATCAGATCCGGTTAAATTTACTGCTTTTTTCATTTTAATCAGTCAATATGGCGAAGAGTTCAGAAAGCTGGCTTAGAGATAGCGTACAATTCCACCAAAAATGTGTATAGAAAAATGATCAAATTTTTAATTGTCTTAAGCTACTTGCCCCCTTGTGATGTGATTGAAATAACGTAAATTCTCGATTTTTATGACATGTCATTATTATAGGATACCCTATATTTATGACATGTCGTTATGTATCGAACAGTGGTTGAAAAAATCGATCTATGACATGTCATAAAAACCGAAAAAGGCCTTTTTTCGAAAAATTAGTAACCATTTTTATGACATGTCAGAAATATAGGAAATAAAGTAAAAAACAGAGAAAATATGCCCAATTTAATATAAATATTTATAATAAAGAAAATAACTTACCCAATCGATCAATTATTTCGGAGACGTTAATCAATTTATCCCTTTAGTTTATTATTTCTTTGATTTTTTTTTAATTTAGTTCAATTTTTGTTTTGTTATATTTTTTGAAAAATAAAAAAGTTTAAATATTCAATTATTTGAACAGTGAACGTTTTGATTTACTTTAAACTAATGTCAAAATATTTTAATGACACAAGTTTTTTTTCAAAAACAATATAGTTGAAATAAAATTAAGGAAATAATTGTCAAATCTAATTTTAGGACATACTTCATAATTTTAAATAATAGATCTTTTTGTTTAATTATTCAAAAAAATTGTCCTTTTAATTAGTGCCAAAATTTATATTGCTTTGAATATTAAATACTTATTTTTGATCTATATTCGACAAAAAAAATGAATAACCGAATAAAAAAGATTTCTTGCTCTAATATATGGTATTTTCTTCATACTGTATGCCGTCTTTTAAAAAATAAATAAATCTATTGAACCCCAAACTTATAAATTTGACCATTTATCGCCCTTGAAGAAAATAAATTTGAATTAGAATAAAACAAAATAAATTTAAATTAAAAAACTTTTACTAATCCTTAAAAAATGAGCTTTGAAGACCCAATTTTTATTGAAAGTAATTTTGGGATCGAGAAAGTAAAAAACTCTCATCAAGTTGTTATATTTAAAAATTTTCGGTATTGGTGGAGGATTACGAATAAAGATTGTACCCATAGATACGTTTGCAGCGAAATTAATTGTTATGCGAGTATTCGTATTAAAGAAAAAAAAGTAATTAAGGAAGGTGGTAAACATTACCATAACTCATTAACCGATGCCGAAATAATCTTCTTGCAAGCAGGACAAGATTTAAAAAAAGAAGTTTCATCTGATTTATCAAAAAGCATTCAAACATGTTATAATAACACGCAAGTAAAGTTGCTTCAATCTGGAAAACCCGAGTATACAATTGCGTCTAAATTTACCGCCTTTAAAACGTTTTCAAATACACTCCATAAACGCCGAGGAAATAAGCTTCCGACGATTTCTCCCGATTTTACAGAATTAGAAATTACAGGAGAATACTGTCTGACAGCTAAAAATCAGGCATTTCTTAGATACGATAACAAAAAATCTATTAATCGTATACTCATTTTTATTGATGACGAATCTTTAAAAATACTAAGCGAGAGCGATGAATGGTACATGGGTGGTACATTCAAATCAGCACCAATTCAGCTCTCTCAATTATTTACTATTCATGGATCTATAAATGGCGCAAATGAATACACAACAGTCCCTTGTGCTTATATTTTGTCGGCTCAGAAAAATGAATCGACTTACAGAGAAGTAATAAGCGTCTTAAAAGACTTGGCAATGAAATTAAATGTAAGATTTATTTTTTAGACCTATTAACATCAATTTTCTCTTAATTTTTTCTGTTATAAGTTAACTTTAAATCCTAAGTCGATAATGGCTGATTTCGAGAAAGCTAGTACAAATGCAATGCAGTTCCATTTC
Organism: Brachionus calyciflorus; assembly: GCA_002922825.1. Taxonomy (NCBI): domain Eukaryota; kingdom Metazoa; phylum Rotifera; class Eurotatoria; order Ploima; family Brachionidae; genus Brachionus; species Brachionus calyciflorus. Next base: position 192,579 of record NTPY01000391.1, read on the forward strand.
CCAAGCATAGTCGTTAAAGGATGCTGGTTTCATTTTAGACAAGCTATTTTTCGATATGCAGTTCGATTGGGTCTCAAAAAGCACTATCACAAAGATAATTATAGAGATTTTATTAACCTCTTTGGCGCTTTGTCGTTTTTACCGCTCGAAAAAGTCGAAGAAGGTTATAAAATAATAAAAAAATATATGCCAGACGATCCAAATTGCAAAGATCTATATTCATATTTTGAGCGACAATGGTTAAAAAATAAAAAAAAAATTATTTTATTTTCCTTTAAAATCTCTTAAATTTTTTATTTTCATTTAGAAATATCTCCTAGATTATGGAATCATTTTGAGTCAAATGTAAGAACAAATAATAGAATCGAGGGGTTTCATTCCGGTTTAAATAAAATGATTTCCAGCCAACATCCAAATAAATTTATATTAATCAATCATTTAAAAGTTCAACAGGCATGTACTTCAATCGATTATGCCAGAATTAAATTAGGCCAAAAGATTAAAGAAATGTCAAAAAAAGATCAAGAAAAAAACAAAAAAATAGAAATTATAAAAAACCAATTCAAAGAATTAGATGGTATAACGAATTATCTTTTAGCGATCAATCAATTTATTCAATACCCTTGTGAATATTGGTACGACAGTCCAGACCAAGTAGATCAATTTTTCAATGATAATATTTTTGAAAATACTCAAGATGCTCTCCATGAGAATCTCGAACTTAGAACAGAATCTGTCGAGCAATGTTTTGAGACTTTTGTAAATGAAGTTCAATTAGTTCAAGACAATGTGACGTTCGCCAATCTTCAAACTGTTACAGAATTACCGAATTTTTCGACTTATGAGAAAGAAATTAATTGTTTCCAATGATCAGAAGCTGGATCTGCTACTCGTTGTACACCAAGCATTTTTGCTTGCCTCAATGAGATGATTTCAGACGAATCTGAAGAAACTGACAATTTTAATTATGTTGGCTCTCTGGTCAATTATGAGCCTTTGGTAGCAATGTCGAACTTTAAGAAACAAGAAGAAGAAAGAAGAATTCAGCTTTTAAACCAATACAAATCTGATATTACTAACGAAGTAAGGCAAATTTGGAGAAGAAATAATTCTTCCGACAAAAGAAAACGAATAACAGAAAAAGATCGACGCGAAGCTTTATCTTGTCTACATAGAAAAATTAAAGAACGAGTTCAAGTTCAATTGGCGATTGAGTTTAAAGAAAACTTTGGCGAAAAACAGTCCTATTAATTTTTTTTTGTAAAATTTAAATTTTTTTAATTTTTTTAATTTCATTTTATCAATTAAAATTTATTTTTTTTAATTTTCCCTAATTTATTTTATAATGTTATTTTACTGTTGAAAAAAAAAAGATTACTCATGAAAATATTCAACTGTCATTAAAAATGTGTTTAATTTATTTATGAATAAAAAATTTTGACATTTTTTTCAGTAACAACAAAATTTTTACATTAAATTGATTTGAATATAATTTACACAAGACCGAACGTTTAAAAAAAGCAGACTTAAAACGGAGGCTAAAATACATGGTAAACCATTGCAAACGTGACAAAAAGACCAAAAATAGGAATATCTTAAAAGCCAAGCATATCTCAAGCAGAGCGTCTTTTTTGTCATAAATCATTTAAAAAAGTTT